>JAOWBH010169303.1:0-10718 GCA_028566215.1 Silene coronaria
CGTTCGATCACCTTGTTGAAATTCTTCACCACGCTTGCTTTAAATCTTGGCACCGCCTTTGGTCACAATATAAAGTTCTTTAAACCGACGCATTTTAGTCAATATTCAATTTAGCCCTAGATACATCTCATTCATGGATCCGCCCGTGAATGGAATATAAGATAATTTTAATGCTAACATAAACTTATTAACGGTCATCATTGCTTCAATTTGTGATTTTATCAGCAAAATTAATTGATATTTAGAAGACACGTTTCTTTTTTAAATAATAGTTTTGAGAGGTTTAGCTTGTAAATTAAAACAAATGTAACACCTTTATTTTTATTTTAAATCATTTATTATTGCGAAACATATGTACATGTGATTTTTGTATCTAAACTATGATAAATGAAATATAGATGCAGTACACCCCTACCCTTCTTAGATCCCTTCTCTTGGATCACCTCCATGCGTTAATCATGGCTATGATGTCCCCTGTTATTGCCAATGGATCTTGAAGCATGTCCTTGCTTGTTATTGTCAATGACTCATGAAATGTTTCTGACAATGAGTTTAATTTCTGTATTTTTTTCATTTTCAAAACATTCATGTTACTCATTTTCTTTGAACCCTGTTTTGACAGTTAAATCAGCTCTACGTGCTCCTTCAAAAGTTTCTAATTAGGCCCTCTTATTCTAAATAAAGCTTTTATCGTCACTTTACCCTTCTTTTCTTGACTCAATCTTAAATGGTTATGGTCATCGACTCGTACCCATCACTGTATTACTCTTCTCATGTGGCTTGCTTGGTGGGGGTATACTCTCACATAATGTTACCCTCTCCTCTTAGGGTTTGCTTATTTCGCTTTCATATGTCATGCGTCACCATCATTCTAAAAGCATCATCCATGTTTTGTGGGACTATCCCTCGCTTCACAATGTATAGGGTTCTTGTTAGCTCCCAACCACTTATCTTCTACTCTTTAGTTTAACCACTAGCCTAGACTCTTTAAAACCTCAATTACATCAACGCGTCTTGATACTCGGATATTTTCTAATCATTTGGTGACTTTATTTGCTCAAGGAAGTGTTGAAATTGAACCCTTGACCCTGCAATAATGGCTTTCTTCTATTCGTTTATATTGCTCTGATCTTCTTAGTCCCTTGCCAAAACGCTATTGAAATTCGTCCTCAAATACCTGTCAACTCACTTTATTAGACCCCTTCGATTCCCTTTTTTC
The DNA here is from genome assembly GCA_028566215.1 of Silene coronaria. Lineage (NCBI taxonomy): Eukaryota > Viridiplantae > Streptophyta > Magnoliopsida > Caryophyllales > Caryophyllaceae > Silene > Silene coronaria. The sequence continues at coordinate 1,220 of JAOWBH010169303.1, forward strand.
ACAAAATCAATGAAAGTTAGGATATGTCACGGATTCCCCGTCACATGATATGGTACTGCAGTATAGGCAGGGAAACAACAGTTCTTACTGTCTGCCATAATGCTTGTTGCATTGTTTCAAGGTCGACTTGTAGAGCGGAAATCAATTAACATTAAATTCCGTACTCACACCAAGAAATAGGAAAACAAATTCCTTATTTACACAGAAAGTTGGGCGACGTGCTGACTAGCAAAGCCATGGCCATGAAATCGTCTCTCTACACTAAAAGAAGATGTTTAGGTCTTAGTTTTGACAATGTCTTATAAACGGATACGCTTTCTGATGAGTTTTATGTAATATGGTCTAAATATACATTGGAAATTTGGCTCTTACCTGAAACCCCAACTATTCCAACAATTATATTTTACTTTCTTTATTTACTTGGCTTGTTCGTTTCTACATGCTTTGGCCTTGGCGTAAGATTTCTCTCTCTCTCTCTCTCTCTCTCTGCAAATTTCGTTGGTGTGCGGACCCTAAATTCCAATAATTTGGCCTATTGCAAATAGAAACCTCAAATTTGTTGATCATATGACGATGGACATTAATAGATGTGGTTTTAGAACTGTTTTTTTTTAATTTGGTATTAGCCTATTATAGATCAAAACCGCCTATAAAGATAAGGCTTGGTGTGTTCCCCTTGTTCGGTTACCATCGGCTTTCAAACAAGTCTTATTAGGCACGTTTTAAACTGGTTATTTTTAATCCAAATTGTTCTTAAATGATTCCAAGAAGCTCCAAACTAAGTTGTTGCCACTTGTATAAACTTTTTTTTACAGCTGCAAAAAAAAAAAAAAAAATATTAGAAAAATAGTTCATTTACTTGTTTATGTTATTTGTGGTACAATGCTAGGAAGTACCTTTTGTAGTTGATTGCCTATGGAACCTATAGTTGCATGTAACTATCTTATAATTAATTTATTTATTTTTACAAAAATGAATGAGGGCCGCAAATTTATGAGCAATAATATGGTCAAATATTCATGTAGAGGTAAGATTTTATTTGGTCACTCTTTTTCCCTCTTAGGCTTTGTTTGGATAGGAAAAATGGAGGGAAAGGAAGGGGAGGGGGAAGGAGGGAAGGGAAAAGAAGGGGAGGGGAGGAAAAATAAGAAAGTTGATTTTCTCTCCAAATCTTACCTATGTTGGTGGGGAAATAATTTGCCTTGTAGGAAGGAAATGGAGGGATCCATTTTCCCTCCCCCTCCAAATCCCTTATCTTCATTTTGCCAACCAAACGATGGATTTCTAATCCTTCCGATTCCCTCCCCTCCCTTTCCCTCCAAATCTTTCAATCCAAACACATCCTTAGTCAAAAATAAAAGCAGAATAGAGGGGAGTACATGTAAAAGTACTTACCATGAAAAGATGTAGGCAAAATCACCCATCAAAAGAGGGGCATAATGAATGTGTTGTAACCTCTGATTACTCGATCTAGAAAGCAGTGAAAGGAACACACAAAGGCATGAACATTTAAGCCCTGCGTGACCACTTCTCTTAGCCACTAAAGACTGTCAAAAACTACCGTACGGGGAACGGAATAATATTGATGACTGTTGGGCCACCATCTAACAATATTGGTGCACATTCAATGATGAACGCCCTTTTCTTGCCCACTTTGAAAGGGAATGGAGATGAGCAATGAATCTACTTGAACAATAACGACAACGACAATATTTCGGCTCATCTTTGAAAATTCTGAAGTAGTAAAGTATAATATGCCCATTCTTATGTAAAACCAACAAAAATCATTTAGAGATGTCAAATTGGTTAACCAGTAAAGTTATGAGAAGTCTCATGACTTGGGTTCAACTAAAATCATTCTGATCTATTAACATGTTCATGAAATGGAAGTTGCTATTTACCTTCTCAACTAATAATAAACACTTAATACTATATATTTTGTCATCCGATCCCATACGATATGTATTAATTTAACTGATTGTGAGAGAGTAAAGGTAGGAGGTGGAATAGAAGGTTGGAAGGTGAACATAGATAGCAATCCTCTTATGAGATGCGTCAATTGCATGATTTTGATTCATATACCCGTCTAACAAAGTTCAATCTACTGAAATTGTAAATATTCCCCAAAGAACTACTCTAGTACAATAACTCAATAAGTAGTCCCAAACTATGAAGCCAGCGAAACAAACACCTAATTAAGATACCTTGCATAATTGGGTCAGAAAATTACATGACCCACCTACTAACGACATTAACAATTTAGTTTACCCAGAAAATCAGAAAATTTGAATGGGGAAGAACTACTCCTCGGATAAGAAAATAACAAAAATGACAGTGTTGTTAATAAGTTTTCATAAACAAAAAATTGGAGATTTAGGGGCGTAGCACTTAGAATTTGTTTGTACATAAGGCTGTTAATTTAGTGTGTAGATGTAAGAAAAAGCATAAGATATGACAGTAACAGTGAAAGTAGAGTCAAGTACAAGAAAATGAGCCATTGACAAAAACAGATTAATTGTTTCCATTATTATTAAGGAAATATAAAGGCAATCATCATCAATTATGGGAATCAAGCCCATTCATCAACTATACCACCGGTTGTAGTACAATTGATGGGTAGAATCTTAGCTTTATAATAACATGAAGTTTTCAAGTTTTAACTTACAAAAGATTACGAGCTTTATTGTAAATTTTCAGACAAAGAGAGGGAGAGAAGAGATAGGCATGGCTTACCTTATCCATGATGAAAACAGCTTCACCATTGACATCCACTTGGAGATCACAGCACAAACCCATTATCAGTAGCACCATACAACTTACAATTCACAAGGCAATATTCTCAATTAGAGAAACAAAAGAGAAGGGAGTTAATATAGACTTATGGTAGTTGTAGTTGTAGTTGTGTGCCCACCACTCTACTGTCTGACATTCTTGTAACAAACCTATCTTTGTTTTAGTATATACTCCGTACTCCGTATATAGAGTGAGAGAACAACTAGTCTGGTAAATTCATTAAATAATGTGATTGATTATTTTTGGGAGAAACAACCAAGCATATCATACCTTTCAACTAAGCTTTATAGCTGGATTTTGTTTTATTTATTTAATACTCTACCACTTTAATTTCCATTCAATAACATTTTACATCTCACCCCATGTGATGCATGGTTGATTTTATAATGGAACGTCTTTTTCCGATTTGGACTTTGGGGAGAACATTATCGTTGGACTTCGGTGTTTTATGGATGTAATGTGTTCTCGCGTTTAAGTTGAGATTTTTTATCTCATTTTTATGTTATATTATGTGTCTTATTAGTTAATTTTATAACACATCATACTCAAAATATTTAAGATAGTAATAACTTATATCGGAGTGTTTATGTGTCATAAGGAAAATTAATGAGACATGAGATAAAACACAAAACTAGTTGTGATGCCGGTGAAATTCAAGGGAAGAGTAGCTATAAATTCTCTGGGCCTATTATTCAAGTATCCTACTAGCACCCTTCTACCTCCGTGCGTAGCTATAAATAGAGGCCTTCAGTTTCATTATTTACTACGCGAGTGTGTCGATACCTCAATTTCACACTTCCCGCAAGCCACTCATTGATCATTGGACCGCATGTTTTGCATATATCACGATTTTATGACATTTCATAAATCAGTTTATATAAATGGTAACTCGAACACTTGTGTCTACCCCTTAGTCATCATCTACGTGCCAATACGGTCACTTTAACATTAAGTAGAGTCAGTTCGGGGGCCGGGTTAAAAACTGTCTCAATTTTTAAGTCCCGGCTCATTCCGAGTCAGAATATTTTGAAAACCATCGCCTAATATTTTAATATTAAGAAATTTCGACATAATACCAGTTCCTTGCGAGATAATCAAAAGATCTATCTCTTCCTTAGAAATCTGCGTCAATAATCTCTCTTGGCCGGGAAGAAAGCCGCAATGAAGAAACACAGCATGTGCTGCGCCTCTTTGAAGGACTGCAGCAGCTATTGCGCTTCTTCCTGAGTTTGTTTTTCTCCCAGTCTTCGCATGACTATAAATAGAGACCTTATGTTCTCATTATTTTTCACGCTATTGACCGCCCTTCTTTTATCTATTTGCATTCTCTAGACAATTTGCTATTGCTCATCGACTACTACGTGCTTGATCAATCGACCATGTAAACCTGATTCCTATCGTGGTACCCGACACAATTTGGATTGACCGGTCAATTTGATCAACTATACATCAATCAGTTATCAAAACAATTAATTTAGTTTAAATTCCTTAAGAAATTAAGGGCAATTTCACCTTGCATCACTTTCGAGTCGAGTTACCACTAAAAACGATTTTAGTTAAACCTCGTGATCGCTAACATGTAAGTTTAAGGGTGTAAAATCTCATTTAAATATCATTTTCATTGCTTTTGTATGTTTTCATTGCTCTTTTTAATTCTCCTAAAAATAATAATAATAAATTTCAAGTTTTAAAACGATTTAAGCCAACAGAGTACATTTGCTGGCTAGAGAAAACGCATCAATAGATGCGCCTCTTAGAAGGAACGCAACTCATGTTGCGCCTATTTCAATGAGCTGCTTTTCAGTTGCTACTCTTTCTTTTACCTTGGTTTGCGTGCCCGACTGGTTCTTTTCCAGATATTTTACAACTTTTTATTTTTATTTTTTTAATTCTAAACTTTTTCACCTTTTTTTAAGTAAAGTTGTTTTAGATCAATAATCAATGTATTCGTTTTATTCACCTCACTTCGTCAAATTTAGTATTAAAAAGTCTGATAATCCATATTTAGTCCCTTGATCCGAGTTTTGTAAGTAAATTTTTTAAATATAATTCCTTTCTTTTCGTTTAATTTTAAGTCGATTATTTTATTTTTTGTTCGAATATCACTTCATAATCATTAATAATTAATATTGATCCTTGGACGAGCTTCAGACCATAGTGGGATCATTTAGGGAGGAGTTGCTCTTGACTGAATTTTGAGAATTCGACCGAGTTGGCATAACTCGGCCGAGTGAGTTAGCACTTGGCCGAGTCACTCGGCCGAGTGGCGTCTACTCGGCCGAGTGGACCCTTTGCTCGGCCGAGTTTAGTAACATCCGAATGATATTTAATAACTCGGGAGTCGCGACTTAAATCATTTTATCGTAATTTCATTTCTCTCTCCCCTCTCGTAAACCTAGCAGACTTCTCCCCTCCACCCTCTTTTACCATCACACATCTACCTTTGACCTTGGATGGGGATTGCTTGGCTCGGAATGGGAACTACGGGATTGGATCTTGGTGTCGTCATGAATTGCTTGAGTGGATTGATTGCTATGTGTGCTAGGTGACAATTACTCGAGAGATAGGTTATCCTACTCAGTATTCAGTATGGTTTATGTTATGATTGATTATTTGTGAAATTGTTGTTATGATGGTTTGATTGTTGACGGAGATGTTGGTTCTTGTGATTGTTTGTGGGGCCGTTGGGAGACGGTCTCACCCCTATTTTCTGCCCCTCGTGACTCCTATCACGGAGGCGGATGTGCACATTAATGGAGTGGGTTCGCTCTTGCGTCGAGCGGGGATTTGGTGGGGATTGGCTGCGGTCCCCCACTGGCGGCGCGGGTTACTTGTTGCGATGGGTGCCTGATAGAAGGTGGTGATGTTGGTGTGGATAATGATGTTCACTATTGGCTACTATTTATATTATGTACCTTGCTTATGTTGATGATTGACTGTTTACTGATGTGTGGTGGTTGTTGTGTCTTCTTCTTCTTATGTGTTTTGTTGTGATCCATTTGATATTGTCGGCAAATGGTGAACAGTCAGACTAGTAGGTGATAGTTTAGCTGGCTTGGCTTGGGATCGGTTGAAGAGTGCTCGGATTCGAGATGGATCGTGTAGACTCACTTATCTTAGTTGTTATACTATAGTAGATGATTTGTAATTTTTTTATTTTCCGCTGTAACAATTGTAATTACTATAATAACGTTTCATTATGGTTTCAATGATGCTTACTTCCTCGTGAAACCGAGATGGTAATGCCACATTCTGTCGGGGAAGGTCTTGCAGAAGGCTACTCGGTAGGGTGGGGTGTTACAAGTGGTGTCAGAACGACGATTTTGGAACCCGAACCAATGAATTTAAATGAATTAGGTGAGTCTAATATAATGAACATGGTGTATATTTACTGGGAGCCCTGATGTATGTTATTGGTTTTGGGTGAGAAGGTGCCCTCACCTCGGGACCCGGCCTTAGTACACTTAAGCCAGTCACGGCGTGGAAGGATGATGAGGAGAAGTGGGAATGGGAGGAGCAATGTATGAATTGGTACTTGATGTAATTCATGTTGTTATTCATGTGATAATGTATACGTGTTCTTGTAGTTCGATTGATTAGGAGAGCATGCTTGTTGATGTTGCAGGTTACATGCATGATTAATTTATTGTCGTTATAGTCACTGCTTTATGTGTTGTTAGCGTAGAAACTAACCCGAGACGAGTTCGAGATTCGTCCCAACTTCGACTCAAAATGTTTGTGGTGCAGGAAAATGTACTTCATTTCGAAAACTGAAAATTTCATTCTTCTAAGGGACACTCGACCGAGTAAAAGAGGGACTCGACCGAGTAAAAGAGGGACTCAACCGAGTGCCTTCAACTCGACCGAATGATATACAACTCGACCGACGGGATAAGACAGAAGGGCAAACCCTTATGGAGTCACAGAACTCGGCCGAGTACAAATCAACTCGGCCGACTTGAGTTAACTCGGCCGAGTGAATTTTAAACTCGACCGAGTACCCTTGGAAATCCGTATCAGTCGACTTATTTATAAACACATCCAAACCCGTAACTCTTCATTCTACTCAACCTCTTCCTCCTCAAACTCTCCAAAAACTCCATCCTCTTCAATTCTTGGGAGCCCTTTTGATGCTATTGGGTGCTAAGGTCTACCAACCTACCTCTAGTCTTACTTTTATTCCTTCCGATTCTCCGTAAGCTAACGAGTTTCATCCCTTTTCGTTCGATTATTAGTTATAGAATTTGATTATTAGGATTTCCCTTGGTTATTAGGATGCTAGGACGTATTACCCCTTTTCCTTGAATCGATTAATTAGTAGGATGAATCATTTGCCTTTTTAATTGAATTTTTACCCAGAAATTCTAGGGTTTACCTTGTAGATTCAATTATCCTTGTGAATATAATCATCTTTTTGCTTTAGAATTTCTCACACAATTCATAATTCGCCTTGTCCAACTTCGTATGGGTAGATTTAGCTTCACCAATTTCACTTGATTCTGATGTCAAACTATTAGCTAGGTGTTCGAGACCGTTATAGACCGTCACCTTGGCAAATTATTCTGCTTAATTCTAAACCGGAGACTTGTTGGAATTTCTTAATCTTTTGCAGTATGCCTCGATTACAACGAGAGAGTACCCGAAGAAACCGTGCTAATCCGACTTTAGAACGGGGGGAGCCTAGTAACGCGCCATCGGTACCCCCACTGGAAGCCTTTCGACAGGTAATCTTTGGGAGCCACAAGCAAAGGAAACACTTTATTGAGTTTATGAGAGTGCCTCAAAAGGCAACCCGGTGTGTCAACCACACCGTCTTATAAAATCTGGGGATTGATAAAGATATTGAGCATATATTTGATATTTTGGGTTTCGAGGGATTGTATCGGTTGTGTAAGAAGTCGTATGACTTTTTAACTTTGAAATTTTTGAGTTCTTTTGACTATAGAAAAGAGGAGGGGAAGGTTAGTTTTAGGCTGTTAAACCGGGTTTCGATTTGACTATGGTTCAGTTTGCTAGGAACTTGGGGCTGGAGAGACCAAGACTTGAATATTGACTACCGTCATCGGGATGGGCCGGGCGGTAGAGATCATGCCATTATTCTCGGGGAGGTTGCACACCAACTCGAGCTCCATGCTAATTAACGATGTTCATCATGTGGTGCTCGGCATTTGCCTTAGGTTGTTCACCTGTTTTCTCTACGAAAGGGAGGATGTCATTAAACTCAATTCCACGGAGGTGAACCTTTTAGCTTCCTACCTAAACTCCTACCGGAGGGCTACGGTATATTTTGGTGCGCCGACCGTAGTTTATGAGGCCTTGAGTCAGATGGCCCAGATGGAGTATCGCATTCTCTCCTGTGGGGCTATCGTGACTCGCCTGGCCCAGCGGCTGGCTAACTTTAAGCCTGAGGCGGACCTCCGGGATATGTTTGGTGGCGTACCCACCTTGGACCGGGATTATTTGATGAATAACAACTGGTTGGTAGAGCTGTCTGAGAGGAGGTCGGCTTGGAAGGTTAAGGGAGGTAGTTGGATTGTCTTACCCAACCCGGGAGCCCTTCCCGTGATAGACCATCTATCCCAGGAGGAGGGTGAGAAGCAGCCACCCGAGCGTTACCTGATTATTGAGGAGTTCCTTCATCCGCTTTCCCAGCTTGCCCCGACTACCAGACAACGTAGTCGACCTTCTGCGACCTTGCGGGAGTCTCAGGGTGCTCATGAGCCCCGAGAGCCTACGATGGGGTCCTTCTTTGTTCCTCAGGGTTACCCATCAGACCCTTACCAGCAGACGTCGCATTACTACCCGTACTCGCTAGACCCGACCGTCCATGACCCTCGAATGCAGATTATTGAGCTTTCTGAGAGGCTGACCAACACCTTAGTGATGCGGAACCTCCAAAAGATGTCTCATCAGCAGAATGTGGGCACTATGGGTGCCCAACCCATTTGGTGGACCGGTCACGACAATGATGATGGAGTGTTCGAGGCTTATGGGACGACCAATACGACTTGGGAGGCGAACCAGCTCTGCTATGGGTGTCTTACGGGTCCGTGGGGTGGAAACTGGGGAAGCTTGATGATCAGGACGGATGGACGCATGGATACGGTGATGAAGCTGGCACTTCTGGAGCTACAGGAGGTGAGGACATGAAGGAAGATCCCGAGGATGACCAGTGAGCCTCAGTATTTGGTAGTCAGCCTTCTTGAGCCGATGTTGATGTTATTTGGATATTTACTTGGTATTTTTGTTGGTTAGACATTTGATAGGATTGAACATTGTAATGGCCATAAAGCCGAATTATCTCTTGCAACTGTTTGTGTTAACTATTTGCATCCGGCGTTTGACCCTACATTGTGTGCGAATTGATGTTGTTAGTATTCATTGGTGACTTGGCTCATAACTCTGTTATGTTAGTGAAATGGTTATGAGTGCAGATTATGTGCTGAATTTCCGATGGATGTTGGTATGGGGTGTAAGACGAGTACTTGACTGAATTTCGCGGAGTACTCGGCCGAGTAGAAGGAAAGCATTCGACCGAGTTAGAGCCACTCGGCCGAGTTCCCTCCTGATTCGGCCGAGTCACCCCTTTGGCAGACTTCCAGTTAGCTACTGGAGTCTAGCCACTCGGCCGAGTAATAGTGACACTCGACCGAGTGTCTGGAACTCGACCGAGTTCTTGCTTTTCGGCCGAGTGACTGGACCTTGG
>JAOWBH010169314.1:0-10717 GCA_028566215.1 Silene coronaria
TTGGTCAAGACACGCCGTTGACCGTGTCGGCGTGTCGGGGAAATTCAGAAATTTCGTGTCGGACACGCCGACACGTGCCCGACACCGACAAGTGTCGCCGTGTCTGAGTATCCTTGGTAGTGAGGAAGGCTTTGTCATTTCCGACTCCCTTCACCGTGATGACCACCCACACTTCTATGCCCGGGACTTCTAAACAATACTACCCCAATATCTTCAACCAACCTACAAGATGCTCAGTACTTCATTTTAGTGTCCACGAAAATTAAAATAGTCAAAACTAGCCAAATTGTGAAGCATCACATTCAATGCATACAAGAAAGGCTCCTTTTTTTTAGATTGTCTTGTGAAGTAGGCACGAGAGTAAAGCTACAGCAAGATGAATCGACTATTTGAAAGAATGAAATGTAGAACTTTATGGGGTTGGCTAACTTGAACTGGCATTAGTTGACCATTACTTGGAAAGGCAAAGCAAATGAAACTAGAGAGATTCAGAATTGTGGCTAGCTGATCCTTGCGAATGCCTATGTACTGTTGGAAGTAATGCAAAGGCTAGTAATGTTGTCAAGATACATTACATTATAGAGAAGCCTTTCATTGCCTCGTTAGAGAATCTCTACACCCTTTCCACTAATTGCATGATTATAGCCATTAACTCAATGTTTATGGCCCATGTCTATGGTGGTGGTTATGTCACTAACTTTGTGATTATGTTGGTAATTAATCACTATGAATATGAGAAGTGTAGTCATTTGAGATTCACATCTTCATATATCATCTACTACTTTTCTTGATAATTTTGAGTGTACCATATGAGTTCCAACTCCTAATGGTTGATTACACAACTTTTAGGAGTGTTGTGCGACCTTGGGGGACGACGCCTATATCGATTTGTACCGTAGTCGGGACGATTTTGTTTCTCATTCACTGGCCTTCATCCCACGACACAACATTTATTCTCTAATTATATTTCGCCCCTATAGTGACCCTATATTTCCAACAGCATCAGGATATTTTGGAAACCTTGAGTGAATCTCATAGACTGTTTTGCGGCCATACTTTTGGCCTTTTTCTTAATGATTCTACCTGAACAAATAGTCAATCCAGACCTTACACTCAAATAACTATCTGCAAACCTACCAATATATAGCACTAAAACCTTACTTCTAGAAAGAAAAGTGCCATGCCGCCACTTTTAAGGCCTTTTGATGAATAATCACAAGCTCCGTAAAACCCGGATATTAGCACGTCAACACAATAAATTCCCTGACACAGTACCATGACATAGACAATAGCTTCAAAGAATTGACATAAACTAGTGTTGCCATGCAGATAATTTTAAGAACACTGCCAATAAGTGATGCATTAACCAAGAGCCTAAAGGTCTATGCCCATCATAAGAAACACCTTGACTTATGTAACTCCAAAGCATTATAAAAATAACACATTAAGATAATTCTTGGTCTTATTTGCTGAAAATTTGAGACCAAAATCTGGAATTTTTGACTGTAAATGAGAACAGTAGACAAATGGTGAAGGAAAGGAAGGGGAGTGAACTACCTGCAAGACTATTAGGGTTGTCTCCTGACCACTGAATAACCAAGCAATTGCTGCTGAAGTGAAACCTGAAATAAGCATTAAGCATTATCATGCAAGTTAAGTAAAGGCCACATCCACAAGACCTGGAAAACACTGGACTAATGCATCGGGTATCAGTAGAAAGCTTTTATTACTTAAAACAAACTCACTTCAACAGAACTATAAACCTTACACACTACAAGAACAGCTCAGTACAAAAAAACAAGATGCAATATGCTATATACCTCTCAACAAAATATGGGGCAATTAACCCAGCAACAGCATATGCAGGAGCCGGTTTTCCGAGCTTTTCCTCCAAGGCAGGTGCAGTAGCCTATTCCCAAATAAGAAGAAATGAAGAAGGAGCTTACATCAGACATGCCTATTTAGATTCATACTTCCTATACTTCTTCAGTTCCATTTGACTGTATACGCTTTTCAAAAACCCCGTCACATATTTTGAAAAATGTATACAATCAAATGGAACGGGAGAAGTAGAAAATAAAATTTATTTACTGAACTCGACTCACAAAGTGAAAACCATATCAACTTCTACCATCCCCTTTTCAAAGTGTCTCATGGTATATAAATGATACCATATCCATCCCTAATTTAATCTCGTTATTTGACTTACTGGCCAACGGTCAACCCGATGTCAACTTTGACCATTAATTTCTCCAATCCTAAGTAAAAATATTACGTGAAATCTGTCGTGTTCATTCACATAAACATCTATGTCCATAACATCATTTTAAACTACTAGCAAGGGTATGGGCCACACTCATAAGGAGAAGAAGAGTCCACTTCACGAACTCAAATTAGGTTTCAGCCTAAGGACAATCAGCAATAGTAGTTTCTTAGTGTATAAAGCGATTAATCTCCTCTAACTAACATGTAGGCGAACATATCACAAGAACTCTTCAACACCGGTCACATGTGAAACCATTAGAAATCTGGAGGGCAATTAGTAACCATTAACAGCTGCCATCCAGAGGCATCGATGATCTAGTTTAAATCTTCCACACACGCCCGCACATGTGATATCCATAACAAAAGCCCTCCTGCAGTAGCATAAGTAGCCTAGTTTAACTTCATCAAACCCCTATTGAAGTCATGGGGTCTCGCCGACATGTTGAGCGAGCCACAGAATAATCGTCCTTGCCGGCTTGTCCACAAGCCCAATTAGGTTACTCCTCCTTGGTGGATCCTTTATGGTGTAAAGGGAGTATGAGACTGTGTAACTTGCTTATAAGGGAACAAATAAAATGGGACCTAGAGGAATACTATTGAACAAAACATTACGACATATACTATGATAAAGAGAGAGATTAAAGAGGAAGATTTTGTACATCCAAAGCCTTCTTAGACCATGATTTCTGATTGATATCCAACAGGTTCATCCCAGCGCCATCTGTTTCATCAATGCAAGAATAACCTCCTACAAGTAGAGACGCCATAAATGAGCTCACAAGGGATATCCTCTCAGTATTTTTATATACTTCAGGTTGTGTCTCAAATGTTCTCCTAATTTGAGGGCCTGTATATCGTTCATAGGCACGAGAACCAGTAAGACGAGACAGTTCCAGTGCCCCTCCAACAGCCTCTTCAATCTTCTTGCATTGTTCAGTAGTACTACTATCCATCCAAATAGGTGATTCTTTTATCGAAAAAGCCTCCGTAAATTGCTCAACTAATTGCTTATTAGGATCCAATGATGATAGTATTACCGAGCTGCCATTTTTCCAATACACACTACCGTGCTGCTGGGCACTTCCTGAGACCGCTGCAACCTTTCCAAAATTAATCTTCCTCGACAACTTTAAAAGCATCATATCAAAAGCTTCAACCCACATTAAAGTAGGTGAAACAATCCGCCCATTAACAGTAGCATCTCTATACACTCCATCTTTAGTCTTGTAATGAGGCAAATCGGAATCAAAATGAATCAACTCCGTCTCAACTATGTTCAGGTTGGAGTCCAAAATCGTAGCCTTCAACGATCTAAAACCACAAACACATTACAGAATATTTAGTCTGTAGACTGTAATCTAACACACTTTCCTGAAAAGTATTCATCATCAGTCATCAACCATTTGGTCTGAATAAAACTGGTGAGAATCAAATTTTATTTTATTTTTTAAAAAGGTGAGAATAACTTATATAAAATGGTCGTTGTTGGGGTAGCAAGGAGAAGTAAAGGAGTTTTGCCTTGTTTATAAGAGACCCACCGCTCCACAAAACCGTGTAGGCTCAACCCAAAGTAGACTATATCACACTAATGTGACAGAGTGGTGGAGGCGGCAGTCCCGACAAATGGGTTAACAGAGAAAACCCCTTCCTTATAATTAAACAATAAACACAAACATATAGACAGTCGCACTTATAGGGATGTCATTGGGGTAGGTAAAGCAGGTACCGTGCCCGCCCCGGGTGCCGGTGTGGATTACGAGTGGGTTCGGGTACACTTTCCCGCACCCACATGTAACACCAGCTCATAAACTCTCATTTATAGTAATCACGTTTTTGGAAGCAGAAGAGCATGATGAGAGTAAGAAAGGCCAAATTTACCAAGCTGGTAGTAATTAATTACCTTAATTTTAATAGCAGGAACTAATCATACACATTATTGAATCAAAACACAAATTATTAAATTAATTCGCTGAAATTAATGAAATCACAAAAAAAAAAAAAAGAGGAAACTGACTGTGTAGAAGTATCAAAACCGAGGAAGAGAGAGTCCTGAGGAAGAGAACAGTCCGCCATTGAAGAACAACAACCGTCTTCACTCTTCACTGTTCAGTCATCACTCTCCTTTACTCCACACATTTCAAACTACTTTATCTTGCGTTTTTAGAAAAGTAAAAGGGGAGAGAGTCAAACAGCTCATGGTTCTCACTTCTCATACTGGAAATATTTATTGTAAAACAATTACAGTAAAAAGTTTCATGGTCGTTTATATGTGATACGAACTTGTGCAAGACGACACTTTAGGTAAATACTAACCGGTTTGGGTTGAGGTTTAATCACTCATTTATGTAAATGGGTTGGGTTTAAGATGAGCTCTCTATAACACGAACCCGACATAAATGATCCAATTACTAAATTAATCCCAATTTTTCTTTATCATCATTCATATAAATTACTAGTTTGAAAGCCCGTGCGTTACAACGGGTAATTAACTTAGTTATAATGAAAAATACAAAACATTAAAAATTAAAAATGTTTAATGTTTAATTCTTTACATTAATTAAGAGACTCAATTTTTTTTGGGTTGACACTAAGTTCCAAGGATAACTTCTATTTATAAGATCACTTCATCTTATGTTAATCTTCCGATGTGAGAAATCTAATATTTATATTCACTACACCTAGCTACATTATTATTCAATGTCGGACAAATATCATATTAAGAAATAGACCATCATTTCGCAATTGTTACTCATTATATCTAATATTACTTGTATTTAATAATATTAGCAATTAATATACCATCTATTAATGTTCGTATGTGCATTTTGCCCCTATTTTTTATCATAATTAAAATATGTGCAAATAATATGAGATCTATACACTAATGATAGCATTTTTTTACTACGAATATAATTATATTATATCTACATGTTATTGTTTTTTTTTTTTTAAAAAAAACTATCTAATCATCCACTCAGACATTTTCATTGTTTGACCATGAATTGCTCTCTATCTGTATTACAACAACTGCTTGAATATATTATATTTTTTTTGTTGCACTTTCCAGATATTGACGTGACACGAAAACATGACAGAAACCCCACATGAATTTAATGAGTTAGGGACTTAGGGCTAAGGCTTGGGGATCCATTCATGTAAGTGGATTGACATGAACCTGACACGTGATTTAATTGGGTTTGATTTGGGTTGAAAGGTTCATATCCCGTTCACATGTGACACGAACACGAATGACACAAGTCTATCTTTTTGTGAGGTCTAACTTTTGCACGTAATAACCATTTTTTAACCGAAAAATTTCAAGTGATCATAACTCGTATTCACGATTTCAAAAAATGATGTTTCATTTTTCAAATGGATCACCTTCTAAGAACTACAATTTGAAAAGGAAAAAAAAATGATCTTAATGTCCTATGGCTAAGAGTTTGTATCTGAGTTTTTTGATCGAACAATAGCCACGGCTCACGAGTTCAAATCTCTTAAGATCACTTATAGTCGCACTAGTTTTGAATTTGAAGTGGTCGTTACTTTTAAAAAAATTGAGACGGGACTAATGTAACCGTCCAAATCAATTCTAGCCGATCCACACATTTTCACCTTTCGAATAGGAACCCCAAATTATTAAAACTTGCTGCTTACAACAGACCTCAATGGATGTGGATTACTAGTCAGTATAATCACAAATTATAACGGACGGAACACGGATAGTCGGATGCTAGTGTATCACGGATAATGTCAAACACGGTCGTTCGGACAGAATTCAGTTGCTCACTAATCAACATTGCACAGATTTTTTTACTTGAATGAAAAGTAACACATGTATAAATTCGAGAGCAAATACTAGGCGGTTTGGTAACAAGGCCAGATCAAGGTAACAACTTCATACATCAACCACAAACATTGATGATACTACCAAAAACAAATTACCACAGACGGTTGTACGAATATAACAGAATTCTTAGTACCCGAGATAACAAATCTAGTACTACCAAACTACATAGCGTCTCAGGACCCACATGACCACATCACTCTTCGTAATCATCTTCGTCCTCGACACCCTCAGCACCAACCTCCTCATAATCCTTCTCAAGAGCAGCAAGATCTTCACGGGCTTCTGAAAACTCTCCTTCCTCCATACCCTCACCCACATACCAATGAACGAAAGCACGCTTGGAATACATGAGATCAAACTTACCATCAATCCTAGCAAAGACTTCTGCCACACTTGTCGAGTTAGAAATCATGCTTACTGCCCTTTGCACCTTTGCAAGATCGCCACCAGGGACCACAGTGGGTGGCTGGTAGTTGATGCCACACTTGAAACCCGTGGGGCACCAATCAACAAATTGGATGGTTCTCTTGGTCTTGATGGATGCCACAGCAGCGTTCACGTCCTTGGGTACGACATCACCACGGTACATGAGGCAGCAGGCCATGTACTTTCCGTGCCTTGGGTCACACTTGGCCATCATGGAAGATGGCTCAAAGGCGGTGTTGGTGATCTCGGCCACTGAGAGCTGTTCGTGGTATGCCTTCTCTGCTGAAATGACAGGAGCAAACGAGGAAAGCATAAAGTGGATCCTTGGGTATGGCACAAGATTGGTTTGGAATTCAGTTACATCGACGTTCAAAGCCCCGTCAAACCTCAAAGAAGTGGTGAGCGAAGAGATAACCTGCAACATACAGTGACGGGATTATACAATCAGTAACCAGAAGCCAAAATAAACCAACTATGTTACTCGGACTCTGGTACACATCAAACATATGAGTCAAGTTGTGAGTTACGAGAATTGTCCTAAAATTTGGACACAAGCGACACATCTCCAAAACAGAACATATCATTAAATTCAAATATTCAGAACTCTTCAAAAGAAAGTAAGAAACTAGATAGATACTTGAGCGATAAATGTAAAATGAGGATGAGACTATGTAATACGGAGCATGTATGAAGCATCAACTTCGACAAATCCTCTTTTTTGTCACCATTCAAAACTCCTGTTTGGCTGTTCTATGAGAAGTCTCGCACTGATTAGGTTGTTAGGTATTCCATACCCATAACTCAAAAGTAAATTTGATATTCTTATTATGACACTCACACTAAAATAGAATCCAAGAACAAATAGATTTATTCTTATCACTAGTAGTAGAGGTAGCTGAACCAGACAAACAAAATGAATTAATGACTTTCTGACAGTATACCTGCGAAATAAGACGATTGAGATTGGTGTAAGAGGGGCGTTCAATGTCAAGGGAACGGCGACAGATGTCATATATGGCTTCATTGTCAAGCAGTACAGAAACATCTGTGTGCTCAAGCAGAGAATGTGTTGAGAGGACACTGTTGTACGGTTCAACCACAGAGGTAGAAACTTGAGGTGATGGGTAGATGGTGAAACCAAGCTTAGATTTCTTGCCATAGTCCACAGAGAGACGCTCTAGCAGGAGCGACCCTAGACCAGACCCAGTCCCACCACCTACGGCATTGAAAACAAGGAATCCTTGTAGACCTGTGCAATTGTCGGCAAGCTTCCTGATACGGTCTAGGCAAAGATCAACAATCTCTTTCCCAACTGCCACAACAAAGATACATCATTAGCATAAAAGCTTACCGAAATAACTGCAAATCTACAGATCCAAAAAAACACTTTCAACAAACGTTTCTCCCCTAAGTTAACCGACTCAACTTGTTCTGTAGTCACTATCAACAAACGCTTTCAACTTTCACCTTTACAAATAGATTTATAAACCTCAAGATTATCAAAATCTAATGACTAATATCACCCTATTTTAGCTGTTAACCGAACAAGCAAGGCCGAAAAAGTTACTATCCACTTTTACAAATTATCACCCTATTCTAATAGATTTATAAACCTCGAGATTATCATAATCTAATATCAATAAATGTTATGGAGCTACTATAAACAGCAACAAAAAGCAGTGCAACAAAGATAGGGAAGTCTACTTGTGTAATGGCCACGAGCAAAATTATTAGCAGCATCTTCCTTTCCACTGATTAACTGCTCAGGGTGAAAGAGCTGGCGATATGTGCCAGTTCGGACTTCATCAATAACAGTAGGTTCCAGATCAACAAAAACAGCACGAGGAACGTGTTTCCCTGATCCGGTCTCACTGAAGAAAGTGTTGAAAGCATCATCACCGCCATTCACTGTTGTATCGCTTGGCATCCGTCCATCAGGCTGCCAACAGAATCGTATATAATTAGTAAACTGCAGAATACAAATGCGCTATTCATTTGAAGCAGCTATTCGTATAAATCCCAACGCACCCAATTACATACCAGTAACATCTAATCATGGGATCCATATTTAGTACAAACAATAAAACATCGAAAACAGGTATTAACATCAACCACTTTATTATCCATCTTCGTAAATAACAGAGCATACACGCGACATTAGCTTTCTACACTAATCAGTATTCATCATTCAAGTTATCAATCATAGAGCACAGCAGAAAGTCAGAAACAGTCAACCTTGGTAAAAACATCACGAACATTCCATACTTTCGGAGAAGAAACACTAAATTAACTCGAGATCACATTAATCGAATCATCGACAAATATTTACCTAGCAATAGACTAAACTGCACCACCAGAACACCCCGACAAATGGAAGATCAATAACATTAAGATAACAATATCATATACACATCTGCCATAAATTCAAATTCGAGTATTATGTATAAATCAAAGTATACGCATTTCACATACATAAACTTCCTTTTATCGACAAAAACCGCTTCGTAAACACTTCGTCGTAGCGTAAAACACAGATCTCATGGATCAAATCAACTACAATACCTACAAATATAGTACGATGCATCACATTTTCCACCAAACTAGAAACATAAATCAAATAACCAACTTAAGAACAGATCAAATACATCCACAATACCAATTACCAAAATTAAACAATTAATGAACTTCCAAATCAACCAATCATCACCATCATCAAACAACTGAAAACAACAGATCTGATTGTAAATCAAATTAAACACAGTAATACAAGCACAAACTTTAAAAATTTAATCAAAAAATACCTGAATGCCATGTTCGAGACAGTAGAGCTCCCAACAAGAGTTACCGACTTGAATACCAGCTTGACCAATGTGAATCGAAATGCACTCCCTCATTGTTCGTTGATTTTTTATTCGAATTCAAAAAACTGAGAAAAAAGAGGAAACCCTAATTAGAGAAATTGGGGGAAATTTTAAGAATGGCGAGCGTTTATGAAGACGCTCTCCAAAATTTCCAGTGAAGTGTGAGTGATGTGAGTTTTTTATTTTCCTTTTTTTTTTTTAGTTTAGAGGGTGATTTGGTTTATATAGTGTGAGGTTTTTTAGTTCATTTTTACAGTCTTGTTAAATGTTAACCGCGGTTAAAGGAGTCGGGTTGCTTTTTTGAATTTTGAATTTAGCCTTGTGGCTTGGACTTTGTCGGCGGATCCTATTCTAGTACCATTCTCCACCTATACTAAAATATTAAGAGCATACTAAAAAATTTTCGCCTAAATGAATTATTCTGCTATCCCAAATAATAAATAACTCTATTTCACTTAAAAAGGGTATAATATTTTTTCAATTTGTATAAACATATTAATAAGATATTCTAATTTTGTTAATAAAATTGCACCAATTAAACGTATGATGTGATAATGTTATTATTTGTAGAATTAAGCATGATGACCACGAACACTTTTTTAGCAAATATTTTCTAAACAATTCTACTATTTCATCTTTAATACAAACTTATGTAATATTCATAGATATTTTACTTCTAGAACGTAAAAACTTGTGAATTATATTTTTTCTTTTCCTTTAACTTAATATTTATCTCTACTCCATATTATGTGAACATTAATTTTAGTTAATATTTTAAATGTTTTATATAACATATACAGAGCACATAAGTATATTTATTACAACGCACATCTTATCTGATATTATTACAAATGTCATTACTTCACGTTTATATTGCACCTTTAACAGATATAACGATATAACAACAATATTTTTTAAATTAAAGTTAATAATATAATTTAAGTAAAACTAACAATCTTATTAGTAACTAGTTTTGTAGCTTTTAAACATATTTTTTCGCCTACTTAGAAAAGGTGTCATCTGGTGCGGAATAATCTAGTAACTCTTCCATATATACTAAATTAATATAATTAAATTTAAATTATTTTGTGTGAATTTTTTAAGGGAAAAAATGAATTTGTAAATTTCAACATTATGTAATGTGATAAGTTGTATATGTCATACACCCGTATATGAAGTGTCATTAATCTTTTATTTGTTCATTAACCCCCGGATTTCACTTTTTGCACTTGTCTTGAATTTGGGCCAAATAAACAAAATTCTGAACTTGTTACACAATACAATTTTGTCATTAGTGTGAGAACTACAAAAAAAA
>JAOWBH010169325.1:0-10717 GCA_028566215.1 Silene coronaria
AGACTAGACAGAACTATCGTAATCTTTGGCACACTGATCTCCTCAACGCTGTTCAAGCCGATACTTCTTGTAAATTTTCCTTCTATTTTTTTTCTCTCTTTTTTTTTTTTTTTTTGGAGAATTTGTTATGTTTTAATTGATTTCTTTTGTTTGATTATTTAAGATTGCTGCTTCGCGACCTTCTGGTAATTTTGATTCATCAAATTTTAATTTTGTCATGTTTTTTTTTGATTTTTTTTTTGTAATGTATGTTGCAGAATTTTTTATGTTTTTTGTTTGTGTTTGGGTAAATTCGTTGCTGTTTGACTTGGTTTACCTAGAGTTGACTTACTGGGGGTTAAGATTTTGCATGTACTATTCCGGATTATCGGTAATGAAAATTGTACTAGCAATTACGGAGTACATTTTAGGATTTTTTTAATTTTACGCAAATTCGTATGAGAGACGGTATCGTACAATGTTGCTGAAGATCATTTTTTCGTAACTCTTTTATTTGACGCGTTTTCATATTAAGTTTATTTTGATTAATAAACCGTTTTATATTATATATATTTTTATTGTAAAATGGTCTGACTATAAGTTTAGGCAAATTCTTGTTTCAGACCAATTATGTCTGAAATAAATAAGACGGGTTTTTTTGACTATTTTATAGTCAAATGTAACCGTAATGGTATGGTGCAGTTAGTGTTACGGCTCATGGTAACTTGTATTCCAATAGTGGTCACATTGGCTGCAAAACGTTTTCAAAACCCTGTGTGTCTGAAGGGAGACTAACTCGTAAAATTATTATCTGTCTCTCAGTCTACCTAATCCATGTTAAGGTGTAGTTTATAATTGCTCTAGACTTTGAGAGAAATAGAGACAAATGTCTTACAATAAGTTTATTAGTAAATGTTGTAGCATTTCTCAAAATGATTTTCCCCAACTTCGATTTGCTAATAACATTTTCATTATCCAGTTGTGGATAAAGGGAGTAAGTGATATTTTCAAAGGGTTTCATTAATGTGTATGGGGGAAGATAATGAAGGTGATTGTTGTCTACCAACAGTTGCATTGTACGGTTGTTTGATGTAAGCTTAAAAGTCGAGGCTGTGGGGGAGGAAAATGGAAACACCTACCAAATTTCCATAAGCATCACCAAAAGAGCAACACTCTGCATGTATTCTGGTGTTGAAAAGATTGATCGAGCGTTATGTGATTATTAACATAGGGTATCCTAACCATTGAACTCTTCACGGTTTTACTTTTATAAGCTTTGTGTTAGATAATTCCTAATTGTAGTAACTTGTTTATCAATCATTTAAAAAAAAAAAAAATAATGTAGATGTCTTTCCATAAAATACAGTCATGTCACTCGTGTTCAAACAAAATGGAGGTGTATCTGGTCTCATTTTCCATGATTCAAACAGTTCAGTGTTTTGAGGGAATGAGGGTGGACATTCATTTGTCATCATGAATAATTATGTTAGTACATCTGTTATATGCTCTCTGGTATCATGAATTTTAGTCCATGTCTTCACTTGTTTTCATTTATGTTCTCTTTGCATGATTCTGCTTCAAAGTGGAAACACCTTATTAATTCTTGTCGTTTGTCTTGATATAAATGTTACTATGATTATTCTATAGGCTCCTACAGCTGTTTGCTTCCAGAGCACCATTATATTTCTTCATGTTTGTTTCTTTTCCTGTGATGGCACCGCTAAAGTTCTCTTTCTTCATTTCAGTTCACCATGTGCATCATATCTGCTTCGGAAACGTGCTCTTTATAATGATATGACAAGGTGAATGTCAATATCGAATCTTGATGTATGCTTGGGAACATTATGACATCAAGTAGAAATAATAGGATATATTATGGCATGAAGTGAGATTTACTATACTTCTCTTCAATGTGTAGATATGTCTGCTGTGGAGGTTATATGCCTTGCAGTGGGCGGTGTGGAGAGAGTCGCTGCCCTGAATTTTGTCTTGCTACTGAGGTATAATTACTTTTTCAAAAGACCCATATTGACTGAACAACCTTAATCCTTTCATTTGTGGATATACTAGCTGAGATGCCATGAACATATGAATATCCTTGCCAGATGTAATTCAGTCTACTTGGTATTTTGTTTTATCGAACCAACGAATCCTTGTAGAGTTGTAGGAACATGTCAAAGTTCAAAGTACCTGTTGTTATTAGTGAATTTAAACAAAAACTCTCCTAAATATTACCGGATTGTCATATGCAACGTATTACGGAATAGACCTGCCAAAGGGGTCATTTAGGTTGGGTTATTGGTATTTGGTAATAAACATTTCCGGTTAAGCTGTGCCGGATGGGGTCATTTCAGGTTTCATGTATATTCTGAAATGCTATTATAGGATCATTTATGGTATGGGTCACTATTTCTTGTTGGGTCGTTTTTGATTCCATGGTAAAAGCGGTTAATTAAAAAAATGTTGACTAAAATTGCAAGATAATATTCAGTGTGGTATAAAATTAGGTCTTTTGGGTCAGTTTAGATCGGCTAGGTGATTTTAGGTCATTTTAGGCTGTGTCAATTTCGGGTTCAACAAAGCCCGGGTTAGTATTTTAATGTCTTGTTATTTGCCAAAAGAAGCTACTTTTTTACGTTAGCTGTGATTTGGTTTTTATATCTTGTTTTTGTAGTAGATACATATAGTATGTGTAAGCATGGTTGGAGGCTGTTAATCTGTTATATGTCGATGGTCCCAATTTCTTGTATCTCTGATTTCTTTTATTTATTGTTCCGTCCTGCTCCACAAAATCGATCACTTTCATTTACGAATAACAACTCCACGTTGTTATGAAATGAGTGGAAATACCCTAAAGATCAACCTTCAACAAGTGAAGTTTCACTTCCATTTGACCTGCCACATTTTGCTCATATAGTAATATGGTGTGCACTCTGTGCAGAGTGATTTGTTGTTTGAAATGATTCAAATGGATGATGATCATTCAATAACTTTTTCCTTTAATGCCTCTCCTAGTCAGGCTGTGATTGTGGTTGTCGTTGTGGTTGTGGTTAAGGCTGAGGTCACGTATTCTCAATCATGTAAAATCTTATTAGCATTTGACATTAGAGAACTGACATTTGCCGTTGGTAGGGTACTTTGTTTTTGTTTCATAGTCTTTCCATGTTATTATAACAGAGGTAAAGCTGCATACATACAAACCCCCTCCCATAGCCAGCAAATCTGCAATTTTCAGGAGCCCATTAGGCGGTTAGGCTAAAATATTTCATCTTGGTTCCTGATTATCATGTACTTTGTGATCAACAGGTTTTCTGCTGCTTCGCAAATTCTGTGGCTTCTACCCGTTTTATGTTACAGGATGAGTTCAACATTCAGACAACACAGTGTGACAACTGCATCATTGTATTTCATCTCTCCTTCTGACTTATTCGTGAGATCACTCTGCAGTTTGTTGTTTTTTCTCAACTTGTTTTCTTCTGATGACAGGGTTTCATGTTCTGCCTGAACCAAGTTGCATGTATATTTTCTATTGTTGCTATGATTGTTGGGAGTGAAGAAATTTCACAAGCGTCTCACATATTGAACCTCCTTTCTGATGTGGTTTACTGCTCGTATGTCACATTCCTTTGTCATTTATTCCATTTTTCTTTAGGAGGGAGGGGGACTTGACTTCTTCATTTGCTTTGAATGTCCACCTGATTAGTGCTTTTCTGGTTTTGCAGGGTCTGCGCTTGTATGCAGGTTTGGCTTCCTCTCATGCTTTTAGAGATTTAGTTTGTGAAACGAATAGTGTGTGGTTGTTGTAATCAAGATGCAGTGCATGATCTCAATCAAGATGCTTTTCTGCATAATCCCTCTACTCAACTTTCGTCTTCCCCTTTATTATTATTCTCCTCGCATAATTTGGGAAAAATGGGATGAACGAAGCTGAGTGGAGGGAGTACGACAAATCTTTGTCTCAATATTTACGCCAACATAAAAATTGGATGAACGAAGCTGAGTGGAGGGAGTATGACAAATCTTTGCCTCTCAATATTTACACAAACATAAAAATTACCAACATACCACGGTCAACCTGTTTTTACTTTTCAATCATTTCTTAGACGCTATGATATTTCACCATTCTTATGTACCTCTGGTTTCAGCCACTGTTCCCTGTCATATATCCCTGAAACATTTGATCACAATTTCATGCAAAACCCAATCTCCATTGCATTGCAACTGCAGCAGAAAAACTCTGATGCACTTCTTGTCTTATGTCACCGTTTTCGCGTTTCCTTCTCTTGTTCTTTTATTGCTTTTCTTTTTTTTGCATATTTGCCCTTTCCTTTGTTTACTCGTATCTTTCCAAATTCCATTTTCTCTCTTCACTTCCCCTTGTGTCGTCTATGTTCCTGACACCTATATTGTCTATTCTATTCTTGTATACTGTAAATTTAGGCCTTGTTTGGATCGGATGATTGGGAGGGACAGGTAGCGGAGGGAGGAGGCATACATCCTTTGAATGGTTAGCTACTAGGATATGAGGGAAATGAAGAGGAGGTCTCCGAGGCAAATTAAAATCCCTTAACATAGGAAAGATTTGGAGGGAAATTGCATCCCACCCATGCTTCGTTACCCCTCCCTTTGCTTTCCCTTTCTGTGCTTTCCTTCTACCCCCTCCCCTCCCTTGCCCTCCTGAAGTTGTGTCCATACAAGGCCTTAGAGTAGTGGACGTAATAGGTTTACCTTAACAGTGATGTGTGAGTACTTTTTCGTTCAGTTGGAATTCTTTTTTCTTTAATGTTAGTTGTGCTTACTGCTTACTTGGTTGAGTTGCTTTGTTTACTATACTGAAAATAGTCATTTATCTTATGAGTCGTGATAGTTTAATAGCATATGTTGTCTATTATGGAATAGCTCATCTTAATACTCTGGCAGAGAGCCAGCAGCTCAACAAAGTATCAATTAATAATTCAGCTCTAAATTTGAGGACAACATTTCCTTAGATGCTCATGATTTACTGATACTTGTTTACCTATACAACCGTTGCTGAACAAATATGAGACTCTTGTGACTTTCCCATGTTGCCATAGTTGATTCCTTAGAGCTTATGCAGAGGTGGGGTGATGTTTGGTTGTTAATTGAAACTTTATGGTAGTTCTCATTTTAGCAATGAGTGTTTTTTTGAAAGAAAAAAAATATTTAAACCTAACTCTGGAGAATATCTTGCAGCTTCAGCAAGTGTCATTGCTTAGTTGATTATTTGTACAAAATGGTTGGTAATGCGATGATTTTTTTAGCATTTAATTACTGACTGATAATTTCTGATGAAAACCTGAAGTTAAGTCCTGTTGATTTGGATTAGTAATGGTAGATTGCCAAATGTTGCAGACACAACACAAGGTTGAAATGGATAAACGTGATGGCATGTTTGGCTCACAGCCAATGTCAGTGCCTCCAGTTCAAGGGATGTCTAGGATTGATCAGGCCTACCCACCCACCGTGGGGTATCCCCCTGCTCAACCCCAACCAGCCTACGGGTATCCTCCCGCTCAACCCCAACCAGCCTACGGGTATCCTCCTCCCGGAGCAGCTCCACCCCAAGGATATCCACCAGCTTATCCTCCTCAAGGCTACCCCCCATCTGGGTACCCCAAGTGATGTTACTTCCAGAGTGAACCCCTTTCCAAGGCATGATTCGTACGGAGTAATTTTTAGGAAAATTTGCGGAGAATAATCTGAAGTTTGAGTATCTGACATAATTAATCCCAAGTTTGCTTCACTATCCTGGTTTTGCACTATCTTTTTTGTTGGAAAATGAATACCCTAAGTTACCTTTTATGTTTCATCGGAGATTCTTTTCCGGCAAAGAAAACAAGTGCAAAATCAGAGTAATGAAATGAAGTTGAGTTTATTTGTGGAAGACTTAAACTCATGTAGTCATGTGGCACTTGAGACAAACTTCTGATTATTTCTCGTCAAATTTTCCCAATTTTCTGAGCTTGTTTATTCTTTGTGAACAGTACATGGTTTTACCCTGGTATATATATTCCTGGCGCAACTCGGCTTGTTGTGAGTCTTGTGACAACTCAGTGACCTATTTTCTTGTAGAAGTTTCCTAAGACACCCTCTTTGTTGATGTCTGTAAAATACTGCTGTTAGTGTGTGTGGATCGAAGAACGATGGGTGGTTTAGTGCTCTTCTAATCAATTTCTAATTTATCGTAATTCCTGATTAATTGCAGTGCTGAATAATTGAGTGTTTTACATGAAAAGATAGTGTTCAGTCAGAGTGACAAACTGAACCATTTGTCCAAACTCGATTAATTTATATTGATAAGGATGGATTTGTTCAGGGATCGACATTGCTATGTTCCGGTCAGCCTTCCGGGTGAATTGACTTGACAGTGTGGTTAGACCGGATTAACTCCTTAGCATTTCATATAACTTTTTCCTCGTCGAATCAAAGTAGGATTTCGATATTGATCCCAACCCTTAGTTCAAATAATCAATTATTAACGGTAATTTCACTCGGGTGTCATCCTTTGGCGTTTTCACATTTCATACGATGATTGATGAGTCAAATAACTGCGTCATTTCAATGCTGGTTAGAATCACAAATTAATTTTATCACAATTTCGATTCAACAAAGCTGGGAGTATAAAAAGAACGAGCATTGAAACGATCTTGATATTAAAGTTCGTTCATCCATCTCGTTCCTTTATTGTAATCGCACATACATGTAGACGATGTAGTAAGTCTGTCTCAAGACTTGCAAAATTAGATCCGTTTCACGTTTTCAACCATCTTAACCAAAATTTTACTCCGTATGAAGCAAAAGCATTCAAGCATTTGGCAATAATTATATGAAAATGAATGAAAGATCATAGATATAATAAAACAGAAAAATGTGTAAATAAACACAAAATTTCTTTGAAATTCTTATTTTCACTATTGTTTTCCCTTCACCATGCTTCTGTGTTCTGTCACTATTTTTACTAATATCTACATCTCATAGCAAATGAGCCAAAACTAACCAAACAAAAAGGGATGCATTACAATTTCTTTTCCATCTCCCCAAAACTAAGCTAAATTGCACCACTATAAACAATTAACAATTACGAGTAATTATTGCGTAAGACGGTGCTATAAGAAAGGAGTAATATGAGAATATTCAGAATATAAATCAGGAATAGTAATCTCAGAAGCAACCCAAAGCTTGTGATTGAAGTAACCTTCCAACTCTTTCGGCACTAATCCCTTCCTACACAATGGGCACGTCTTTCTATCACAGTCAATCCAACGGTCCACACAGCTTTTGTGGAACACGTGTCGACAGTTCCGCATTCGCCGGATCTCGTCCCCTTCCTCGTACTCGCAAAGGCACACTGCGCAGCAGCTGCCCTGCTCGGTACAGACCGTCTCTGGGGGCAGCATTGATCGGATCAGGTCAGCCGAGGCGGAGACTGTGGCAGGTCGGGTTGACATGGGCTCAGGCCGGGCTGAGTTCCCGGAGTCAGGGTCAAGGAGGCCCGACAGCCCGAAGCAGGAGAGAACGGTGAGAGTAAAGGTGCGAATGAAGCCTAAGAGGGAGAGGACGCTAATGAGGAGGTTTGGGAGGAGTACATCGGTGTAGCCAGCTGGGAAACCCATATCGCAATGTATTGATAACTCTGATATGAGACGGTCTTACACGTTATTATATGGATAATTGTTTGTTATGGAATGAGAGGGACAAATAGAGGGAGGTAGTAAATGGAGTAACGGTTGGAGAGGTAATGTATTATGTAATGTGTGTATATATAGAGAAAGAGAAGGAATGGTGGGCTACTAAAAGTAGAGTAGAAGTTGTGGAAGAGTGACATAACATTTAAAGGTAAGTACTAAGTAGGGTCCAAACTCCCAAATATTAAGGTGATGTCCATCATTCTTTTGTCATAGTAATCATTTCTTAAGTAAAAAGGAGACTACTTAATATTTCTCACTTTTACTACTACTCTTAATTGAGATTTGGTTAAGTGACTAACTAATTAGGATTTCCTTTAAGGTATTAGATTGTTAAAATCTATAGGAGATCTTATGAATGGGTTCATTTACATTATCTTTTTCAACCTATAATTCAAGATTTTATGGTATTAAATTGTTTGCATGTCACAAATTTCCACATTAGTCTAGTCATACGTCTAAAGCAGTCCGCGTTTAATTTACCAATAAACAATTACCGATATAAAATACGTAAATAAATGACTGAGACAGGGGGATATAATTGTATGAGATTAGAAGCGGAAAATGAAGCTCAACTATTACAATCCGTATCGGTTAATTAAAATTATTAAATTCTTTATTGTATTAGTAGGTAATCCCTCAACGAGCAAAGTTATTATGAATTGATAATAGGTGAGCATTGTAGGGTGATATGATATGATAAGTATTATTGGAGGTTGGCGGTTTAGTTGTGCGAGTAATACATAACATTAGGATTAGGTGGTCCTTTTAGTTTTCTTGGTAGTTTCCTAATGGACTTGACACGCCTTCTTTCCTTCCAAGAACAATGTTCAAGCCGCCAACTCGCCAAGCATTATTCAACACAAGTCCTAGGGTTAGTGGCGGAGCCAAAATTAACTTAGCGGAGACAAAAAAATCTCTGAATGGACGAAATTTTTTAGCTAAAGACATTGAAATTTCCGAGTGCCAGCGGAGGTGATCAACTCTACTATTCTCTATCTGGCTCCACCACTGCCTAGGGCGGAATTCCGATTATTTAATTACAATTATATGGTCCCTCTTTTATTGTGTTTCTAGTCGATAAGTACGGGGTATACATCATGTATAGTTCCTTAGTGCATATAGGTTATTTATTTACATTATTATTTTGGAATATTTTAGTCAATTCTTGTAAATCTATATAGTAAGCAATTTTTATAAGGATGAAATATGTTTAGGCCGAGAAAATGACCCTTTCGACCATCATGACCGTCCTCGGAGCAACCCCTAACCTTTCTAAATATCTCATTTGCACCATATTCTCGCTCAACACATCTCAACTTTCATAGTCCTTGACCACCAACTCTTTTTTTTTTGACAATTGTAAATGAGAACACAAAGTTAATTTGAACTTCGAACTTGCCGGGACAACAGTATTTTTTTCCATTGCATTTATCTTGGCTTTTCGTCCAGTTTCATTAAGTTACGCCTTTTTGTATTTAAAAAATGTATTCAAGTATTAACAATTAAACTTTTCTCTCGTTCATTTATGTACTTTTTGTACACTTTTAACGCTAATTTACTTAGTTAGCGAGCCAAATTACATCTTTTTATTATTGATTTTGTTTTCATACATTCATTCTAGATTACTATAGAAATTTTGGAAGAATAGTGTGAAAAGAGAATAGAGGGGACATTGAAAGCAACGGAGTATGTTACATGTATGGACAAGATAAAATAATTAAAGTAAAAGGGGATGGTGAGGAAGACATGAAGGTGTGGTAATTGGTAAATAGAAACCCCACTTATAAAATAGGCAACGTCCCTCTGAAGGCATTGCCTTACAACGACAAGACACTCTGCCACCCACCACGCACATATCACATATGACATACCCCCCCTCCTCACTAGTTACTACTCACTACCTATGTATGCATGGTACCTTTAGATCTAATATTGACAGTGTTACACTTCACCCTCCAACAGTCCGACCCACGATTCCATGATCACTTAGATCAACTGTTAACGATTGTTCGAATAGTCAAAGTTCTTGGATTCGACCTTTGAAAATGCAGTAGTATTAAAACTCACGAGAAAGAACTATACTTAGTGAAAAGATAGTCCGTAGTACTTAATTGCAATTATTCCAAGGTTTAACGAGAGTTGAGAAGAAAAGATTCCAATAAACCCTTTTCACACGTTTGAACAAGGTATACTGACAAGATACTGCTGTTTTTGTTGATGTTTTGTGTGCAATTAGAGACATTGCCAACTAAATCTTCTTTGATTAGTAGCTTTAAACTTTAATTAGTTATTTACTTTATGTCCTTTAATAACTGCCATCCCCTTCATTTCCTAGTCATTTTATACCTCCATGTCCTTATAATAACGATTATATTTGTTGAACTTAACTTAAATTAAGTAAAAAAAGAGTCCAAAAAAAAAACAGAGTCTTATTAAGCAGAAGGGAATGAGAGAAAGACTATTATTTGCAAGTGATTAGTGATTTTGTGGAATTATAAAACTTGATAACTTACATATTTTAGTCGAATATTCTCTATGATAGCAAACTATTGAATGAGTGTTAGCTTAACTGAATTGAATGAAGTTAAAGTAAGAGCTAATTTGAATAGAGCTAAGCTAAATTAAATTGATGAATGCATGATTTGAATTGATTGCAGTTGAATTAAATTGATGAGTGAAGTTAGGCATAACTAAATGAGCTTAAGTCGTGATGCGAGTGGCATATTGCTATGGGTTGGATGTAAGAGGATGAAAGCGGGATGGAGCCTTGAAGTGGCAGAGGCGCACGTTGCTATTTTCGGGTTGGAACTTTTTCGAACGAAGGGATTGACGTATATTGTCTTGGAAAGTGATGCTCTTGGCATGGTTAATGCTGTGAAGTCGAATTCAGTTGTTAGAACTCCTTTTGGCTTGTGAGTGGAAGATATCCGTCATCTTCTTCTTTTATTTCCGACTATGTCGGTCTCTCATATCATGTTAAGCATGGAGGGAGAATGTTGTTGCTCATTTTGTTGCTAAAATATGTGAGG
>JAOWBH010169336.1:0-10714 GCA_028566215.1 Silene coronaria
ACACAAATCGAATTTATGATCTCTTACAACACCATGACTCTTACACTAATGACATTCTTCATCTTTGATCTTCTTGACGACTTTGATTAACCTTGAATTGATGATTAGGAGCTTCATGCTACATGATTAAAACTTAAGAGGCACACGATTAAATGGACAATGAGATTTAATTTGTCTTAAGGCATAATCAACACTTAACTAATCAAATTAGGTTCCTTCAAATTCCTTCAAGAAATTTAATTTGGATTGTATTCTAGGATCAACTCAAACCTATTACTTTGGTTGTGCTTTTCAATCATACCCCAATCAGTAAAGGATTTTTGTTGAAAGATCGTATGAAATCCATTGACTTTGCATACAAAGAAACATAATCAATTTTTCTTGTCTAATACAACGCATCTAGTCGCATTACAATTGCGGGGATGGGAGATTCAAAGTTGAGATTAATTGTCCACAATTTCTTCGTCTTATCCACAAGACTAAGACATCTTCGGCAAAACAGGTAAACTTTAAACCCTGAATTTAAGCACGATGGTGGAGTGGTTGCGGATTTGCAAGCTAAACTGGCCGCATTGCTCCGTTGTATCGACCTTAGATTGGCCGGGATGGGGGAGGAGGTCGAAGTTTTGGACCAAACGGCCAATGGTTATATTGATAATGGGAAGAGCAAGGATAATGCCAGGGCAGCTTCTTCGACCAACCCCAAAAGGAAGGTATCGAAAATCATTCCCATTTGGTTCAACACCGGACTCCTCTTCCAAAAACCTCTCGGGTCTAAACTCTGTCGGGTTTTGCCAATGCTGAGGGTTGTTAGCGAGCCACCAAGCGTTAACTAATACCTTGCTTTCAGCAGGGATGTCATAGCCGCTTAGCTTTGCGCTTTGCACGTTCATGTGAGGTACTAGTAAAGGGATGGCCATTCGCAATCTGAGCGTTTCCTTCACCACTGCTTGTAAATATGGTAACTTATGTGTGTCTGCCTCGGTTATTTGGTGCCCTTTTCCGAGAACATTGTCTAGCTCTTCCCTTAGCTTGTTTTGAATCTCGGGATGGTTCACTAGCTCTGCTATTCCCCATTCGATCGACCACAGTGTTGTTTCGATTGCTGTTAACATTAAGTTTAGCTGAAGTCACTGTTAAGTCGAAACAAACAAGAGATGACACTAGACCTGTCAAACGGGTCGGGTCGGGTCAAATACGGGTCGGGTCATACGGGTCGGGTCAGAATACGGGTCGGGTCAAATACGGGTCGGGTCGAATACGGGTCGGGTCATACGGGTCTCGGGTCGGGTCAGGGTCAGAATACGGGTCAGAGAAAAGTTTATACGTCTTTTATTTTATCATTTTTCAGCCGAAAAACATACTTTTTAAATTTAAATATTATTATAATCATTATTTTAATAATTATTTTATTATTTAATGATATAAAATTCAATTTAAAATTATTTTTTTAATAAAAAATATTAAAATAATATTTATTATATTTATTATTTCAAATATAAAATAAAAATATTAATATTTTAATAATATTCTTAATTTATCGTTGACCCATCGGGTCGAACGGGTCGGGTCGGGTTTCGACCCTAAAATAACGGGTCATTTCGGGTTCGGGTCATTTCGGGTCGCAGGTCAAGATTTACGGGTCCTTGACCCTAAAAAACCGGGTCGGGTTTACGGGTCAGGTCATATTTTGACAGGTCTACCGCCAAGTAATAATAACACAGGAAACTCTATAACTATGAGTCATCAATCTCATCTCAAATTTTACAAAATGCTCTTCCCTCCTAATCTCCCACACTCCCACCAATCACCATCTCACTTCCCAATTTCACCCCTCCAACCAAAATAAAATATAAAATAAAATTACAACAACTTAATATAATATTAAATAAAAAGGAAAATAATAAAAAAAGACAAAGAGGCTTTTGAAGCTCCGAGGGGAAAAAAAATCCCCCTCTCTCCCCTTTTCTCATCACTCATTAATAATAACACCTCGACTTCTTTCTCTCTCTCTCTTCCTTTTACTTTCTCTCTCTACACGAATTCGCCGGAAAAGCTCTCGGAATTCGCGCCTTTCGCCGGCGACACCACCTATACGGCGTCGTTTCACTTCTCACACGCGTTTCGAAACTCACCGGAGATCACCGAATTATTCCATTTCCTGCTTAACGGAACCCTAATTTTCGACTGCGGAAAATTGATTGAAGTGTTCAGCTAGTTTTTGGAGTGATTTTTGGTGCTTTGTGTAATTCGTAGCTTGTGAAATGGAAAACCGAAAGCATAAGGAGAATACTGATGCTGCGCAAACTAGAGTATGCTGCTTAATTTTTGGCTTTTTGATTCTTACAGTGTTTTATTGGCGTGTAGTTAGGGTTTTGTTTCGTCGAATGTTTGTGTTCGTGTTTCGCTTTGAGTGCTGGAATTTAGTGATCGTGTGAGCTAGCTGAAGTATGATTTAGGTATTGTGTTCTAGTAAGTGTTTAATTGGTTGCTGAATGATGAACTATTGTAATTAGCTAATGAACTTAGCTAGAGTGTGTTTCGCACCTTAAGTAGTAGCTAGGTTGCGTATGTAGCTGATAGAAACTTCTGATTTTGGCGGATTTCAGCTTCATTTTAATGATAATTGAGTTTTTGTAGCTTGGTACTGGCCATCGTATCTCGCTAGCCTGGAAAAGAGGTTCTGTAGATTGTAAGATGTGTTTGTGATTTTTTTAATCAACATTACTGTCAAATTTAGGTAGTAGCAGGATGAAGAAACTTGATTGGTTGGAATATGATGTAGGCCATGTAGCTTCATGTTTCAACTTTTAGATATGAGCTCTGTGTCAAGGACCATTTAGGATATATGATGTTGTTATCAGAAATTCGGAATCTAGGGTCAATGCAAGATGTAGCTATTTGATGTGTAGGAAGATTTGCTCACCATAGTAAATGGTCCTACATTACTAGAACCCCGTCTCCCGAATAAAAATAGGTAAAAAAAAATAATATTCTAAAGCTGGTGTTATACATTAAGAACTATATTTTGGGCTCCCAAAAATTGGAAATTTCAAGTGGGCGATCTTGAGAAAGCTACTTGCAACTTGCAAGTGTAACAGTCACATGGCTCCCTTGTATCACTATATGTAAAAGTGCTACAGGATGCATCATTCTTATAGATTTAATGAGGTTTAGGATTTCTAACACTTGAGGAAACATTTGCAAGGTAGAGCTGTGTGGGAAAGGTAAAGTTTAAGTAGGGAGGCAGAGAGAGTAAGAGTTGATTCTGAATAGAGTAAAAATTAAGATGACAAACTTAATGCTATAAAAACTTCTCATGGAACTATCCTATGTTACTATTACTCGGCTGCAAGTGTCTGACAACTCGACAAGATACGGTGTTATAGTGTCCAATGTGGTTATTTCCCTCGAAATTTTCAATTTTTGTTCTAAAATAAAGTGTCATCGTGTTGTGTCGGACGTTTCAAGTATCAAACACACGACTAACATACCAATTATCATTGTAGTGTGCTTAGAAAATGAAACTCGAAGTGAAGGGTCAACATGATATTGGAACAAGAAAGATATGCAAAATTAATACTCTAATGACGGAAAGTAAATGGAAAAAATAACATTTAAATGTGATTTTTTTGAATTAGAGCTAATAAGATAAGATTGAAATGGGTGAAACTATGTTTGAGAAATATTAAAAGACAAAAGTCGCAAAACATTGGGAAATATAATTAAGAAATTCGTCCATCAAACGAACAAGGTTAAGTAAAAAAGAAACAAATAAGATAAAACCTAGTAAAGCCACCGACTTGTTTTTCTTCCCCCACTTCATTCTTTCCAACATAATATTTACTTCAATCTCAAGTAAACCCATAGTACTTGTCCGTCACCCCATAGATTCTTATTACTTCCTCACTCTTCAAGCCTCAGATATGGTGCATCCCTTATCTTCATTCTAAGAATTTTAAATTTTAGTTTTGGCCTTTAGTTTGATAAGGCAAGCCTTGGACGTGCTTAGACCCAAGACTTAGTGACGCACAAACCAAAATGCCTCAGTCCAATATAAGTGCGCTTTGTAAATAAAGCAAAGCTTGGAAGGTGCACTACAATGCAATTTCCATAAATTGTCCTATTAGTTCCTTTATTGTGCCCCCTCTTTGCCACTTTATCCCTTGCTTTTACTCCTTGCATGCTAGCCCTTTTTCAAATCTAAAAAAACGATTCCTTCCAAAAAGATTATTTTTGAAATGCAAATGTTAAAACAGTGTGCCTCATCGTCATGGGCACTCGTCTCCTCAGTGTATTATATATTGTTGCTGAAGAGTTTTTATGCTTTGCAAGAGCTTTTATTCTCACACCCTTCTAGCATTGCTAGGAAGATGCGTTGTGATTCTTGTGAATATTTTACTTCAGAAGGCCAGTATATTTGTCATCGTAATGCTTTTATCACTTGAGAAGGGCATAATTTGCTCTATCTTAAGTTTTTGAGGATTTTGATTATTTATTTACTTATTTATGGTGGTAGTTTATCTATGGTTCCTTTACTGTTTCAGTGAGAGCTAATAGTTAATATATTTTCTACAGCGGGTAAAAGTCTATCGTCAGGCTGAAGATGGTAAGTGGGAGGATCAGGGAACTGGTCATGTCTCTATTGATTACATGGAGGTTTGTCCTACTCTCACAGTGTCATCTACCCTGGCATTCATGGATTGACTAAAATGTTATCTTATAAAAGGTTTATTAATATTATTATTATTTTTTTTAATACAGAGGTCAGAAGATTTTGGCTTGTTTGTTATTGATGAGGAGGATAATGAAACCTTACTGTCACATAGGATTTGCCCAGATGAAATATATCAGAAACAAGAAGGTAATACATTGATATCAGAAGTAGATGTTCAACTTCTATTTGATTATGGGGAAGTGCAACACTGATATATTTTTTTTGGTTCTTTGTCAGCAGATACAATTATTTCATGGAGAGATCCTGAATTTTCTTTTGAACTAGCACTTAGCTTTCAAGAACCGGCTGGGTGCTGTTACATATGGTACTGCTTTTGTTTTTCGGTAATGTTAAAGAGTTTTTGTCGTTCTAGGCCATAGCCTTTAAATGTTTTATGTTTTGCAGGGATCACATCTGCAACGTTCAGAGGAATTTGCATTTTGGGAGCCTTAACCGTAAGTCTCTCTATCTGAGTCCACAGAAATTGCAAATAAGGGCATCCTCAATGGTAGGATCACCTAATAATTTAAGGATGAAATTCTGTCTACTTCTCCATTCCAATACCCAAAAAACAAAACTGCAAGGGAGCTGCCCCTAAATAATAGCTGGTCAACAATGGTATATTTGTATTCCTTTCTTTTCCTAGAAGCTCTTTAATTAGGACCAAGCAATGTTAATAACCAACCATTGTGGATTGCCTAATTGAGTATCAACATGTGTTACGTTTTGGGTCTAGCAAACTTAGCCACCCAAACCCGGGGACCAGTCCTTTTTCTTTTGGCGCACATTGTGTTTTTCAACAACTTCTAATCTAACTAGTGAAAATTAATGGTTTCATTCCTATGTGTCCCCTTTCGATTCTTTTCACTTTCTTATATTTAGAGCTTGCATACTTGTTGATAGAGTTGATTGAACTGAAAATCCATCATTGTTGTTTTTTAATGTTATATTTTTTTGCTTTGAACTTCAGATGATACATTTCACAGTGTGAACAGTGAGCTGCGTGAGCTACCTGCTGTGGAGCTATCAACACTTCCTTTGATATTGAAGGTCTAGCTAATTTCCTATGCTACTCTCCTCTACCTTTGAGCTTTCTCCATTATTTTTAATTCTCTGCGTGTTTGTAGACCTTATTTTCTTGGCGTTATAAATGTAGTTTATAGCAATTGGGTTATAGAACAAGGACTCAATCTTCCTCATTTATCTTTTCACCTGAGTATTTGAGCACCAATTTTAGTTAAAAAAAGCATGTTTTTGGCATGCGTAAGCCCAAGGCACAGTGAGGCACTAGCCAATATGCCTCGGTGCTTCTTGTAGGTAAGGCACAACAAACAATATTCCCTACTATGCAATTGCGGTATTAATTCCTTTTTGTTGTTTTATTAAGCCCTTCGCTTAGTCGCATTATCCCTGACTCTTACTCCTTTATTTGTTAGCCCTTTCTAAAACCCAGAAAAGGTATTGTTGCATATTTTGAAAATTACAAATTTGATTGCAAAAATAGTGCACCTTGTATCTATGAGGCACACACCTTTGCCTTGGGCTTTGTGCCTTGTCATCACAGACTCTTGTTATCTTAGTGTGCCTCACCCCTGTATCCAGTCTTTTTTCTTTACTGAATTTGATGTCTTGGGGAAAAGTCTATTTCCTTAAGGGAATTCCAAGGAGCCCATTAAAACCACCACTCTTGCCACCATCTACCATTACCATCGCGGGCACTAGCAGTCACTGTGGGTTCAAAATTTCTAGAAGCTACAAGGGTATAGCCGTATAGTAAGTTTTGAAAATTTGTGTTTATTTTTCATAGATCTTAAATTTGAACTTCAAAAGTCAAGATTTTTGTTAGAGGAAAATAGAAAATTGCCTGAAGAGAGTAGAGAAGATCATATAAAGGAATTGGGATGATTGGAGGGATGTTTTTGTGTAGATAGGAGTGGATTTGAGGTTACCAGATGTCTGGGAAGCGAAGTTGATACTAAACTTACAAGGACTTTCGACGTCGGTATCTGGCATGGATACCCATGTTGGCCTGTTGGGACTAGGGAGTGTTATTTCTCCTATATGGTGCGTGATGTGACGTCAAATGAATAGTTTGTGTTATGTAGAACTCTAGGAATGGCGAGTGTCACTCGCAAATAGTTAGAGTAAAGTTGCAAGAAGTGCACCGGATGATCAAACTTCGGCCTTTTTTGCCTAGTAGTTTTAAAAGTTTGTAATAGGTTATTCTTTTGATGCTGGCTGTATCTTTGAGGGAAGGGACTTTATATAATTATTATTTTATTCACTTTGGGGTAGAATTGTATGGCCCTTACAGCTTAGCAAATAGCAATTACTCTTTCCCTTCAATTCCGAACATCCCTATTCAAACTTTTTGGGAAAGGAACAATGAATTCATGGGGTGTTTGGATTTGAAGGGAGGAAGTATTATTTCGTAATATGGATATTTGATTTGCCCATTCTTTTTCTGGGTTGGTCTTATTGTTGCTTGCAGATAGTAGTAGAGAGTGGCATCACAGATCAAATGCGGGTAACTGAATTGATACTACATGATGTAAGTTTTGGTTTTGCCTCATCGCCTGTGTGTACGTATGGCCCTTTTGAGAATTTATTGTTTTCCCAATTTAATTTTTTTGACATCGACTGCTCTTAGAATCTTTTGTGTGAACTAGTTTAATTTTAGTAGTGTTGGTGGAAAAAGTTATCATTTTGTAACTGATCAGAACTTGGATACAGCATTTTCATTAACCGTATTAACTATTTTTTCTATGAATTTATCTTTATTGTATGGTGGTGATTTTTTTGTGATACTTAGCTGAAGCTAGCTGGCTGATGGAAAAATAGATTGAATGTTGTGTGAATGCTTAAGGTTTAGCTCTTGTCAACACTGAGTTTTGTGTAGTAGAAACCTGAACTGCTTTAATCTTCTCACTTAAATAAGATCACCCCCAAACTTTTCCCTTACTTCTCACCCCCAAGGGAATGAGATTCCCTTTACCCTCCTCCAACTCACGTTGTTACCTGCCACCATTACTCACCACAACCACCAACCTGCGACCACCACCATGGCCACCTCATCACTCACTGCCTCCTTATCGCTGTCCCCACCTCTTACACCCACCACCACCACGATAGCCTCTCCATCCTCACGTCTAACACCCACCACCAACACCTGCCACCAATTACATACCACCTCCATCGACAGCAACCAACGCCGGCAACACCCAGGCACCATCGCCGGCACTCTCCCCTAGCCCACCAGCCAGGCTGCCACACCCCTACCTCATTTTGAAACCTAACTCTAACACCATGAATACCACCCCCAAGGCCTGAAACACCCCCTTACCCCTGGAAACACCAGATCTTGTGTTTTCAAGGGTGGGGTAGGGTTATCGGGCCTAGGAGGTGGTGTTATTGGTGGTAAGGTTGGAGTTCGTAATACAAAAGGTTGTGTACAGTGGGAGGCAGGGCGACGCACAGGCAAAGGTGACTGCGATGTCGCCGGCGTTGGCGGCAGTTGAGGGTGATGGGCATACATCTTCCCGGCTTTAAGTGGTGTGGGTGGGTGGTGGTTTAGGATGAAATGGGTGGTTGTTGGGCTAATTGCATTCCTTGATAAATACAACCAAACAACAAGGTAAAATGGGGGTAATCCCATTCCTTTCCCCCCCTTTCCCTTTATCAATTCCATTCCCTTACCCTTAGATGAACCAAACGCCCCTTAAGTCCATAGTACTAATTCAGAGTTAATCATATATCAGCAATACTTAGTTACATGCTAATTCAGTAAAAACTCGAGTGGATTCATTTTATAAAAAAATGTACTCCCTCCTATTTCATCTAATGTTCCCCTTTCTTTTTTACACAAGAATTAAGAGAATTATTTTGGACCACACAATACACATGACCCCACATCAAATTAATTTTGAACCACACAAAATTATTCAAAAAAGGAAAGAGGGAACAAAAGGGAAAGTGGACGGAAAAGGAAAGGGAAACATTACTTGAAATGGGAGGGAGTACAAAATTCACCATATAGTAAAATTCTTAAAAGTTTATCTCAATACTATAGTATTAGTTTAACAAAAATTCTATTCATAAAATAATCAGGTAGTTTAAAAAACATTCGAGTCCTCACTCGAAAGTCATTCGTTAAACTTGGCCTCTCGGTAATCGCTCGAAAAAAAGTTTCCTTTAATAATATAAGATATTGATGATTGACTAGTTTGAAAGTTTGTGCGTTGCAACGAGTTAATTAACTTAGGTATATAATTATAATGAAAAAACACTTTATTTTATTATAGTTTATAAATTTTCTATTTTAGTAAAGATTGTCATTATTTATAACATATTAATAAAAAATTTAACCATTTTATTTTAAATTGTAATTTGACTTAAATAAAATTATTATACTATCGATTATTGTTTGGTAAGATCAGTAATATCATTATTTACGACTTATTAATAACTAATATATTTTCATATAACACCTGATTGTTTAACACTATATAATAATATTGTTTGTTAAGATCACTAATATATAACCCCCTTTATAAATATCTACGTGATTATTATTTGTAGGTTATTGTAACTAGGGCGTGCCGTAACCAATAGTTTATTGATTATGCGAGAAAAAAAAATTACTATTATGGAGATAATAATACAAACTCTTATTAAGAGTTTCTAAGATGATAATTAAGTGATCAAAAGATTTTGGGTTGATAATTAAGTTCCAAGGATGACTTTTATTTATAATCATAAAATCACCTCACCTTATGTTAACCTTTTGAAGTGGGACAATTATACTATTTAAACGTAGTGTATTCACCACACCTATATTATTTTTCATTGTGGAATAAATAACATACACCATCTTTTTCGCGCCTAATTCGACATTCAACTCGATTTAATAATGAGCAAATATAATACTATCTATTAATATTCGTGCATTTATTTTCCTATTTTTTATCATAACTAAAAATGTGCAAATGATATGTCCTTTATACTCTAATGATGATAGCATTTTTTTTACCACGAATTTAATTATATAATTTTCATAATTTTTTTAAGATATTTTTTTGTCAAATTATATGTAAAAGATTTATATAAAAATTATAAACAATACTTGAATATAACATAAGAAATATGTATTATAATAACTTAAAAATTTTCCACTTTATTTTTTATGTCATATTGTGGAGATAATGATACAAACTTTTAAAAGAGCTATCTAAGACAATACTTAGGAGACTCAAAAGATTTTCGGTTGATAACTAACTTTCAAGAATGACAGTTTTAGGGTAATCTTCCAATGTGGGACAATTTTACTATTTATACGTAATATATTCACTACACCTACATAATTTTCCAATGTAGGACAAATAACATACTAAGAAATACACCATCTGTTTCGCACCTAATTCGACATCCAACCCGATTTAATAATGAACAAATACTACATTGTTAATTCTCCACTCTCTTGTGGAGATAATGATACAACTCTTAAGAGCTCTTTAAGAAAATACTTAAGAGACTCAAAAGATTTATTTTTGAGTTGATACATAGGTTCCGATGATGCATTTTATTTATAATCATAGGATCACCCAACCTTATACTAATATTTCGATGTGGGATAATTCTATTATCTATACGTAGTATATTCTCTACACCTATATTTTTTTCCAATGTGGGACATATAACATATTAAAAAGTAAACCATCATTAACATGTGTAAATAATGTGAAATATATACTCTAATGATAACATTTTTTATCACGAATCTAAATTGCACGTATTAACCCTCTTGTTCTTGCCATAAGGTTTCCTAATGAAATTCACCATGTAAAATCGATTGTGTATGCAATTCAACAATATCTTAAATACAAATCCCCATTCCTTAAGTATAGATGTTCTATTGTCATTGTAGATAAATTAATGCCTATCTTTTCCAGCTTTTGATTCACATTAAACTTTGTTGTTTTTATAAATCAAACATAATAA
>JAOWBH010169358.1:0-10713 GCA_028566215.1 Silene coronaria
GAATATTCGCTGGGCTACAAAATTATGTAATCCCAAGTGGTAATGTTATTTAGGTCAAGAGAATAGAACCATTGATGGGGAATCGCTTTCAGAGAAGAAAGAAAGATACTAGTGAACAATTCGGGTTTAACTCCTTTAATGGACATATGATCCTTGAAAGCTCTTACTTGGTTAAGCCGGCCTTCAACCCCTGTGGACTTGGGAATATCTGAAGAGTCATATTTGTATACACTTTTATGCCTCCCTCTAAGTCATTTTGATACGATTTTCGTGTTAAATATGTTAGTTATGAGCCATTTATGTTATAATACTATTACTCCTGATGTTTGATGTTTAAATGCAGGAAATGGTGCATTTATGGAGCAAAGGATTAACTGGAGCACCGCGGAGTTAGTATAAAGGAACGCACGAAACATGGCACGGAAATCTAGAAGAATAAAGGAAGAGAACTGAAGAAAACACGAAGTTAAGCTGAGAAGCAGAGGATACTCGATCGAGTAAGCTAGTACTCGATCGAGGAAGAGTGTACTCGATCGAGGAATGCCTACCTCGATCGAGGATCCTGTTTTTGGCAGATTTTACGGAAACTTCCTAAAGTCGGTTTATTTGTAATATAAATAGGAAACTCGTGTTTAATAATTAGGTTACGTCTTATTTACATATTTTTACAGAAAACTCTCTTAGAATACTCCTAGATTAGTTTAGATTAGCTTTAACTATATTATTGCTGCAGATCTACTTTCATAATTACGGTATTTCTAATCTTTCTTCATTAATCAAGTTTCATAATTGCCTATTTATTCATTGTTATTTACGCTTTTAATTATGTTCCTCCTTATGATTATTGTCGTTATTATTATTAGTATGAGTAGCTAAATTTTCAATCTAGAGTAAAGGAGATCTAGGTTGATTAGAAAGAGGATTTGATTAGTAAATTGGTAGTTAAACTGCTTATTTGTTGTTGTTCAGTTTATTGTCTTGAATCTTATTAGTTAATTATTGGTCAGGATTAATTGATTAGTATAGCAAATTGTGCCTTTCACCGACCGGGTTAGAAACAATATAGGCTGCGATAACTGAATAGACTGATTTAATTATAGCGACCGCATGTTAAATTAGATCTAAAGGAGATATTGAATCGACCGATCATATAGCCTTAAACAACGTAATTAGCCCTATCAATGAATTAAATCTGACACCCCCGGATAATTGACCTAGTGAACCCAAACCCTAGACTCTTCTATATTATTGAATTTGCCTATATTTAAATTGCAATTAGTTTTAGACCAATCGAATCTCAAAGAAATTGTTACCTTAAGACACTTTAAATCATTAGCAGATAAATAAACACCGCCTCCCTGTGGATTCAATCCTTACTTATCGCTAGCTATTTGTTAGTATTGAGTTAGGATTATTTTGATTAAGGTGACCACGACTTTACCCTTATCACTCGTTATCAGTCAAATATCATACAACTTGCATAGATAAGAGAAGTCTAACTAATATCTAGGCATTTTATTTATGTCTTATCTATGCAAATGGTATGATATTTGACCCATATTTAGTTTAAGATGGATACCTCCCTCTTAAACAAAAATTTGTCAAGGCTAGCTGCACATACCTTTTTAGTTCAGCCATACGACCTTCCACCAAGACTCACAACACCCCAGTAATCTAAGAAAATAAGGAGCGAATACCCGAAATCAACACAGTCGACGTGGCAGTAACAATTAGCAAGGATAGCCATGGAATGAGGATCGGGTTGGGTACCAGATAAGTCAAGTTTCCTAGAGAGGGAAATGACGGTAAACTGAGGCTGTAAGCGTTAATGTTTGAGCGTGACAGAGAATAGCCTGCTAAAATCGAAAATCAACGGTCAGCGCACATGAGACATCATTTGGTTGAAGAGATTTAGGGCAAATTGGAGATTAGTATGTAAACCCTAATTGACATTGTTCTCCAACATACTCAATAAACATTCGAGGATCATCAGATTCATCACTAGCAGAATTGCAAAATAACGGGAACTAAATTGAAAATGAAGTTGTAATCGAAAAGTGAAGAAGAAAATGAATACCAAAAAATATAGAAGCTCACCAAATCGAAACCATAATAGTAGAAAAGGCGAGCGATTTGCAGAAGTGAAGTAGAGTTGTTTTGGTAAGAATTGCAAGAAATAATCGTCTACTGGAAACAATGTACGTATTAATTTTCTTATATATTCTTTTTTTCATTTTTAGACAACGGTGTACTATTATATATAAGTAAAAAAAGTCGACTACATGGTACCGCTATTTTAGAACTAACATAAGTTGACCTAGTAACACAAAGATGACGTCTCTTTAGCAGG
This sequence comes from Silene coronaria, assembly GCA_028566215.1. Taxonomy (NCBI): domain Eukaryota; kingdom Viridiplantae; phylum Streptophyta; class Magnoliopsida; order Caryophyllales; family Caryophyllaceae; genus Silene; species Silene coronaria. The sequence continues at coordinate 2,351 of JAOWBH010169358.1, forward strand.
GAATGGTAGAGGTCGTCGAAGAGAAGTGAACATTCCGCTTTTCTTTTATAGCCTACGGTCATCTCCAAAGTCTTTGTATTCTTTCTATTTGTAAACCTGCAAAAAACAAAACCTTTCACCGCCAATGACTTATTCTTTGACTTACTCTTTAAGTGAGATAGAACCCGACCACAGATGATTTACAGAGCGTCTGGATCGGCCGCATCTGCTACCTGAAAGTGTCTTCAAAGATGAAAAAACAAAATGAGTTTGACTTGGCAAAGGATGAGAATCATCAATCACAACAATCTCCATCTCCATAAGAGTGTTATCTAGAGCTCGAACTTTGCAAACCGCATTGTTGTTACTGTGACTCTCATTAGAGGGCAAACATGGTCTCTTAACATCAAGGCAATGAACTGCCTCATCATCGAAATTTTCCAAATCTTCAGAAGGCGTAGTAACGTCTGGAGTCGGAGAAGGCTTCACCGTTAAAGGAGAAAAAGAGGGAACTTCTGCTTCCCATGAAAAGATTTCATGAGGAGTTCCCGTCAAGATAGATGTTTTAGAGGAGAGGGGCCGAACCTTCACATAAGCCCCTGACTTTGGATGATAAAATTGGAGATTCTTTCCAGACATCAAATACTCGTAGTTTATGGAAGAGAGAGGCAATTTTTTGTGAGTTTGTTTTTTGTTGGAGAAGCTAAAATTGGAAGATTTGGTACCAGAAGGGTTACTTTTTGCACTGACTTGGTGAGGGAAGGTAAGTTTTAGCAATGGAGTTGGAACCCATAATCACTTCAGGGCTCCTGGGACTTGTATCATTATCATAATCCATCTCAGAATTCATCAAAAACACTATAATGCAGGAAGCTTCAACCACTATATTAGTAGTAGTATCAACAACAACATCAAGAAGAGGTTTTTTTACCTTTCCTATCATTGCCTAAGGGGTCAAAATGATAAACAACCCGCTTTCCATTGGGTTTAAGAGCTAGGCATTTAGCAACAGAATTGAGCTCACAAAGAACATCCTTATTACTTGGTTCAAGCTTCAAGGCATGTTCAAAGTCGTTCAAGGCATGTTCAAAGTCGTTAAGGGCCTCCACAAAGAAATTTAATTTCTGCAAAGCTAATCCTCTACGATATAAAACTTCAACATTGGAGGGCTCAAAATTAGACAAGATTACAAAACACCACGCTTGATTATAATGGGAAGAATTTCAACTCACATGCCGCTAAATTGCGAACAAGGGATAGGGCAAGGGAAGAGGAAGCCGGCTGGCTATGAGCGGAAGAAAGGCCAAGGAAGCAGAAGAAATTAAGGGCTTGCTTATAAAGGCTAGCAGCTAAAGGAAGATTGTCTTCTTTGAAAAGAGAATACCTCTTTCTTTCATCATCTGTAAATCGATGTCCACCCATATTCATAATCCATTGGAAGAGGACATCATCATCATCCACACCCGTATCATCCAAAACAAACAACTCACAAAGCTTAAGAAGAAACGAGTTGTAATCCATTATTGCAGAGCAAGTAGAAAACCGGTAAAACACAAGTAGCTAAAAGGACTTCAGATCAAACTACAGACCGAACTAAAGACCAAGGAGCAGAATTCACATATGAAAGAAATTAAAAAACCTACTGATTTTTCAAACCCATCTGAAATTGTAGAACGATTGATCGAAATCTCCTACAAAAACCAAAGATAGGAGCAAGTGACACAAAAAGGACGGGCCTGAACAACGTCTAACCAAAAAAAAGGCTACCGATGCATCCAAGGATAAAGATCAATAGTAGAAACTGAATAATGAAAGATCCACGCACCGGAAAAGAGCCTAAGCTTGAAAGGATAAGACGGAAAACGCAAATAGAACGACTGAGGAAGAAAAAGGGCTCTCGCCGGCGACCTATATAGAAAAGATGAGCCGCGAGAGAGAAAGGGGAGCAATGGCGGTGTGCGATTTTCTTTGGGGAAATTTAGGGATTTTCTTTCAGTATTTCGTTCAGAATTTGCTTATATATTCTTTAACCTAACGAATGCAAATTTTCAGACTCGTCTAAATCCACTATATTTACCGGGTTCTCGCATTGCATCGTCACATTTCGACACAAAAGTGGATGCAAAGTTCAATTTTTTGGAAGGTGGGTTTTGCTTAATTAATCACATTATTGAGTTGGTTTTGCAAATTGCGATGGAACAAAAGACCACTAATAATATAAAGCAACGAAGTTGATACCTTTATTCAGAAATCGCCTCACAATCACAATAATCTGATGATGAATGAATACATTAGGGAAGTAAACAATTAACAAATTTCCAGCGACTTAGAAACAAATGCTGAAACGGTAAATTCTGTGTTGCGTAAAAATAGACACGTATAACAACAGTATGCCTATAGACGTGTTACTTCACAGTATGGTTCCAAATTACTAATCCTGGAAACAATATACACGAACTTACAAGATATAATGACCTTTACGGCCTGAACCCTCGGTAATCATTGACGGTTAGTACGCAAAGACTGTAAGTGAGCAGTAAATGACTCGAAATCTGCTGGGAGCTTAGGATGAACATGACTAGGCTTCTTCCCTGACATTTCTCCAGGAACCTTCTCACTTGAAATCTGTGTCTTTGGACTATCACTAGATGTTGGAGTTTTTGGATTCTCTATAGAAGCTTGAGATGAACTATTTTTGTTTGTAGACACTTTTGTCCCTGACCTGAGCTCAAATGCTGCATTATCATTCAGATTTGATTGACCAAAAATACTCGAGTCAGAGTACGTGGTCTTGGCCTTCGACTTGGGAGAATCTGAAGAAACCCGACTAGTCTTTGCAGGAGAACCCTTGGTCCTCCTAGAGATTCCTGCACTATGAAGATGTTTGGTCACAACAGGTATTTGGATATCCTCTTCAGGAGCGCTGTCATCAACCTCGAAATACCCTGTTGGGTCCTTTCCTCTTGCTTTATGCACATTGTCAGGAATACTCCCACTATATGACCCTTGAGATTTATAGGTAGGGGAACTGTGATCACTTTCAGCAAAAACATCATTCACTCCTGCCTTAGAAGAGGGAGATGAAACATCAGGAAGTGCACTTTTTCTATATGGTGGGAGCCAGCTGGCCCTGTTTCGACGTCCACCGGGTAATGATCCAAGGTTCAGCTCCATACCACCTTCAGAGTTAGAGTACGTTTCATCATCAAACTCTGAATGATCTTTTGACTCTAAAGTCGGACCAAGCGATCTTGGAGACTCCGACCCCTTGCCTTCAAGTGTACCGACATTTAAGTTTTGTTTTTCCTCTGTTTGTTTATTCCTCGCAAAAGAATCATCAATATTCATAGGGGAATCCCAGTCAGGCTTCCTGTCATTATAGTTACCAATTTCAGACTCAGTGTTTTCCGTCTCCCACTCTCTCTCACTTTTTGGGCTGGGTATGTCGTAATCGTCAAAAGTCACAGGAAGAGGCTCAAATAGCTTCGAATATATCGGAGAGTTTCTGAAACTTTCAGAAAGATCAGGTTCACCGTCTTTGGGAAGTAATGCATGCCTTGACGATAATTTATTAGAGGGAGAATCATATTTATCTGTCGGATCTAAGATACATTCATCATCATCAGAATCTGACTCATCAAAAACAGCATTAGCAACATTATGGCCAACTTTTTCATTGATATCCAGCCCATTGGGCTTCTGGACCAGACCAGCAACTACACCAGCCCTGGAGTCAAATCCATCATTCTTTGTATCCGACGCCTTGAATACATCTCTCTCTGCATAATTTCTGGAAATGGTCTCATCCATGATACTACTGGACTTCGATACATATGTTGTTTTAGCATGCCAATTCTCTTCATCTGATATTCCTTGGCCAAAAGCATCAAAGCTACTACCTGAACCAATCTCAACACTCTGATATTTGAAATTAGAAAAGGCATCATATTCATCCCCAAAACCAGCGGAATCAGAATCGAATTTTATGGGCTGGTTTTGCAATTCTACAACCTCTTCATGGAAAGGGTTATCATCACGTTCAGTTTCATACTCGTGGATGTTTGAGGAATTAGACCAATTATAGCCACCTTTGGAAGTATTTGAAGTAAAAACATGAGCTCTTGATTGCCTTAACATATCAGCATTTACATGAGAGGAAGTGCTTTTGCTTTCTTCAAGTTCTTGTTGTCTGGCATCATACTGCAGTCCAAATTGACTTTCATCATCTGAACTACTGACATCAACCCCTTCATTTTTGACATTTTGCAGAATTTTAGGACCTTGATTCCGTTCGTTGCTCACGTTCCTTTGATTAAATGAGCTGTTAATTGAATTTGCTTGTTCATGTTCGTGTTGCAACACACTTCCAGCATAGTGTCCATCGCCCTCATTTACACCACGTACAGATGGCAGATCATGTCTATAAGAATCACGTATAGAAAGTTCGGCAGCAGCTCTTGCAGCCATGCTCGCTCGTTCCGCGGATTCAGCAGCAGACTGTGCAGCAGCAGCTGCATCCTTAAATTCCATATTCCATTGTTGCCTGCCTGATGCATTCTCTGAAGTCATGGAAGACTGACTGAAGGGCATTGCTCCCGAGACATTTTCTGAAAAGAATGTCATTTACAGCTGTTCTTAAGGAGATGTCATAAACTACTGATTACTGCAAATGACAACTATCTTAACTGGGAAGGACATTGAGTGGTGGTACTCACGACAAGGGTTTGAAACCAGTCAGTACCAAAGTTGTCTTTGTGGCTAGACTTGCAAGCTTGACCGACCCGATAAGGCTGACTCGAGACCCGAATATTAACTGAAACCCGAATTGACCTGACACGGGCCTTGATTGACTCATTGTTGATCCGACCCAAAAGCATCCCGACCCGTAATTGACCCTATCTGAAGTGACCCGAAACGGCTTGTTTTAAGTCATATTTAATATTATATAATAAAAATAAAGAGTGTTATTTATAACATTCCATAGTAAATAAGTAATTTTGCAAAATACTCTTTGTTAGTCAAATTATTACTAATTAAAGCGTTTAATAACTAACCAAAAATGACCTGACAACAGCACATTCAAAAATGACATGAGCCCGAAAAACAAACTGTGTGGAAGACTGAAAATGACCCAACCCAAACTCGACTCAATTGACCTATTGGTCTACTTTTGGCTCCCTTGATACAAATAAGGGCCTGCCAAATGCCAATATCAAAGTCCATTTTGTAGCTCCCTCTAAACAAAAAAAAAAAGAAAAAAGAAATGAACGGGAAAAAACCAATCAATTGACATTAAATGTTTGGTACCTGATGGTTTAATAACAGCGCGTGAAGTAGGAGATGGTGGGATCTCGCTAACATTTGAACGAGCCTGACTTTGAGAAGAATCTTCAGAATATTTAGGAATAGCGTGAGCAGGCTTTTCCTCAAAATCGTCAGCAATCTGAATATTTAGGGGTTCCATTTGTATCTTATTGTAGTTATCCGCATGTAGTTTCTTCTGTTAACAGAATTAGATCAAGATTCAAGAACCCCAATTAGTATTTACTACCGATCAAGAAAGACTACTGAAAAAAATAATGCTTCCACTCTGAAAGATCATTGCCACAGGACGAGTTTAGAATATGTTCACATAAGCAGGACCAAAACAAATACGTGGATGCAAGATGAAATATTTAAACCTAAACACATGCTTCTGGACACTGACTGGGATAAGAACATGCTAGAGAATTAGACCTGCGATTTCAACATATTTAGCACATTGTATACCACATGCTTTAAAACTACCGTGAGAGATGTACATCAAGATTGTCATCATATAAGGCAATATAGATGAAGCAATGTAATGTTACTAAGCATTACCGGTGTGTCCCCAGAAGACAGAGGTTCTTCATCTTTGAACCAGTTTGGTTCCCACTGGATGTTGTGCTCTTCAGCAATGCCTTTGAGAATCTTTACTTTCGTGGGACCATCAGGAGCTTGCACAGATAACTTTTCAACCACCTGATTCAAAAAAGATATCATAATTCTGCCTTAGACTGATGAAAGATACATTGGTTTTCAAACAAGCGCACTATGTGTGATTTCTTAATTAGTAGAAAGTATTCCCTCAATTCCACCGATAAAGTGACATTTGACTTTGGTGGTCCAATGATGACGAGCCAATATTTTATCACAAAATACAATAGCTGGAATTTTAAAAATGTGATGATATTTAAATAGTTGTCTTCAAATCAAACATGATAACTTTGATGTTACATTTCTTTATATATTTGGAAAATTAAATGTTCATAGTTGACAATTTGACATTAGTTAAGCAACAAAGCCAGGTGAGAATGAACAAATGATCAATTTGGAAATGGAGATAGTAATTAACATCCACAGCACAATCGGCCAAACTTACAGTTCTGCTTACTCCACTTGCTGGACGCAGCTCAGTGGCAGAAGTGACAAAGTCTTTACCATATTTTGCAGTGAAATGCTTGCGGACATCCTGGAGCTCTGGGATGTCTCCGCATCTTGGTGCTGCAAATATTAAGCTTGCAATAGCTTCTTTCAAGTCAAGGGGACAGTTTCTGTAGATGGATGAAAGAAGAATCATTAAAAGCAGAAAATAGATATAATCTTAACTCTTAAGTCTTACCAGATCGAGAGAATGGCATGGAAAAAAACATAGGTTGATTAAACAGAGAAAAGCATGCCTCTTATATCTCTTTTATAAGTTGAGCATAAACATACTTCACAATCAGATCATACAATGTCACAATTCTCAACGCAATTACAATCAGGCGCGTCTCAGACAAAAAATAACTAAAAATACACGATGCACAAAAACTAATTGGAAGCTTTGGTCAACTGAGTGTTGTGACAACCATTATTATCACAGTGCCCTTATCAATCCATAAGCATTTCAATTAAGTATGTTGTTACTACAACATAAGTCTCTCGTAAGCAACATAGGGATCATTTTAGAGCCCAGATAGGACAGACTCCTAATATGTGACAACTAGCCATGAGTATAAATTATCAAAATCAAAAGAATGTACGGCACAGGACAACTAGCCAAGAATATATGACCGCAAACTTATTTACGTTTATCTATACTGCTGACATCTGCCATTTATAAGCCTGTGAATGAAAATCCGTCAGAAGCTGCTACGATGACTCACAATCAAGATTTAACATATTGCTTCACTTAGTAGAGTCTTAGATAACTATGAAACAAATGAAACGTTCCTTTAAATAGTCTGGCGCACGATGCAATAATTGACTTCACAGCAAACCATCGTCCCGGTACCTAATTAGTAGAGCATTTTTATGATATACATATATACTAATGCAGTTCTCTTGAATGTTTCAACGCTTGAGAAGATCACCAACCATCTAGTAACTAGCTTTGCTTTACAGAGATCTACACCCCAAGCTCCATATTTAAACACATTCACAGATTTAAGCAGCACAAATCATCAACTTTCAGCACCATCTCAATGATTCATTTACCTATAATTTTCCAAATATCATCTCAAAAAGGTTTCAATTTCTTTTAGATTACTAATGTGGGTAAACATTGACCATGCACTTCCCCCATGGATATCATCAGCGAAAACCTTACATAACTGTTTCATTGCATGACAGTCCTTGTCACACAATGTTCATTCATACCAGACCCTCTGTGTTGTACTGAAAACACTCATGTAAGGGTGCACATCTGCACACATGCAAACCTCCCTTACATTGCCATGGGCGGGAGCCAATAAATCATTTGACGTAAACTTGCATATAATAGCCAAGACCTTCATTATAAGTAGTCACTAATTACTACGACAGATTTCATAACTACATAAAATCTATACAGAAGAAACAGTTGAAGTAATTCACTTACTTTTGTGACTCAATGATAGGCAAACGTGCCACAATAAGTTCGCAATATATCTCAATCATTTCATATGCAACCATCATCTTTTCCTCCCTAACAACATGCTCAACCTGATTCGGAGAAGGAAGACAATGTTATGCAAGGAACCATGAATACGAAAGAATCAAATGCTCAACTACCACTACCACCATGTTGAGCTTCTATAATCATTGGCATGGATGAATAACCCTCACATTTCTAAATACCCAACTTTACCAGAATGGCAAGAAGTTTTGCACGTACGATAACAACAACAACATTAACAAACCACTTTCACGTCTCTCGCCAATTGCGAGGTAAGGGGGTTCAAAGATAAGCAACCTTAATATGTTATTCAAAACATAAAAAACTTGTTTAAGAATCTAAATTATGACCAAACCTAAATCACAATCGAACATATGCTAAAAAAATGGATACAAAAACTAAAACATAGAAGAAACAAACAAACACGAAAACGAGAGGTTTGATC
>JAOWBH010169369.1:0-42342 GCA_028566215.1 Silene coronaria
TTGACGTAGAAGTCGTAGATATTGGTGTAGCAAATTACAAAATTTTAACCGAAATTTCCGTTTTCGGTGTAGCACCTGCTACACTATTACTAAAGGTGGCCTCGCCCCTGATCAGACGTCATATATTATTACGGTCCGTATAAACCCGCTTCTTTGATTTTCAAATTCCGTTTTCTTCCACTGCATTTTTTTGGTTATAGTATGCTTTAAGTTTATTGTACATTGCTTATTAGGTAGTATACACTTTCTTATATAGGTACTGTAAGAAGCGGTGTTGATCTTATTTCACTGATGCCTTTCCGCTTTTTCCTTTGTCATTGTATATGGTCTATGTAAAACTCAGCTCGCTTTATTTTTTTTATTTCACTGTGATCATCTTCATCCACAACAATATGTATCTCCGCGTTGCAAATGTTCTTCGTTGATTGCTGAAAATCGATCATATATTAGCTGAATAAATTGAGTTATTGCTTTATTCATGTCCAATGAAGCACGTTAGAGAAGCGCATATTGAGGTGAGTCTCTGTCGTTGTTATTTGGGTTTGATAGGATGCCAAGTTCTAAATTGGCCAAGAATTGATGAGGTTTGAAATTTTAATAGCCATTTATACTGGACGCCATTTCTCTTATGAATCCGCTCACAACCCATTCGATGAATTGCCACACCTAAAATCCTAATGGTACTTTTTTGGTGTTGTTTTTGAAGGTTTTGTTTTTGAGTTGGTATTTTGTTCCGTATATGGTGTGCTTGTTTTCAGCTAGCTTCCTATGCGGGTGCCGCTGGCTTTTTGGCCTTTGACGTTCTAAAGCCAAAGTTACTAAACTTTATCCTTTTTGCCTACCTTTCTTTCATTTATGATTTTCGTGTACAGTGTTTATCAGTACTACATTATAGCGTTATAAGAAAATTTGGTTTACTGCTAGCGTTTTCGATTCGACTATCGTCATCAACGTATGACATGCTATTTCTCTTACCGGGATTAATTAGCTGGGAGTTCCTTTTTTCAAAGTTTAAAAAAAAAAAATTGGTATAAAAAACCCTTGAATATGTTTGCATAAGGGTTGTCTGCGTTTGGGTCGCTTGCCATATTTCTGATTGCTATAAGCTTTAGGTTTTTTGCTATCATCTTACTTTGGATAAGTGTCACATCGGGACAGCTCTAATCGTTTTTTTTTCTCATGTCAGATTATGGCAATTTGTATTTCATATCATTGTCGGGTTTGTTTGTCCGTGGATGATGGGTGAGGTCAATTTGTATCGAGTCATTTGCGTGGGTCAATTTCAACACACCTATGTAATTTGCTGGAAAACTTAGAGAGCGAACAGGCATGGAGATCATACATATGCTTTGTCAATGTTTTGTTCTTATATCTGTAGTACTGACCCTTTGGGGCTAAATAATGATTATGAAAGTGGTTGATGGCAATGCATGGTAACTAAGTTTAGACAATCATAACAAAATCAGCAATACATAGGTTGTCTCTAAACGCATATGTAAAAAACAAAGGAAAGCGCAACCAACTTGCAGTTTAGGAATTGCACTTTCTCGGTCACGCATGCCATAATCTTATAGCTGTATTGTCGATATTTTGTGGTATTTATTTTGTTTTCAGGTTTTTTGTTTAACAAGGTCATTTTAACACTAAATGCTTGTTATTTTATGACATGATTAAAAGGTTTTTTCCCTTTTAATTTAGATGTGGTTTGAATATTCGCTAATCTTGAAACTTGGATTGTTTTTTCCTTTTTATTTTCTTATGAATGTTGTTAGCCATTGTCTTTGTTGGATAAAAAAAATTCATGTGTTGTTAATTTGAAGAATTTGTGCGTGTAGGTAGATTTGTATGATGTAGGTAAAGTAGTGTAGTTTTGGCAGTAAGTAGATCATTATACATCCGATGTATTACGACCAGTTGTATAGTTTTTGAGTATCATCATAAAGTTTCTAAGTTTTGTTTTAAAAATTATGAGATTTATTATAAACTTTGTACGGTAATTCACTTAAACACTAAGCTAAAAAAATACAAAAAAAAAAAAACATTACACATAAGTTTAGTTTAATTTGAGTTTTGACGGAAAAAAAATTAAAATCTAACTTCGGGGATGCTCTAATCTCATAGAAAATGTACATAATGCTCAAAAACTAATGAAGATTAAGGTAATAAGCCTAGAAAAAATACACATGTTCAAAAACAAACATAGTCACAAACGAGGAAAATGTTGCTCAATGTTCACTATTAGTACATGGCAACGGTTTTTGCAATGAACTTGAATCGTTACTCGGTAATTTCGATACTACGATAAATTTGATGGCACGCAGGAGAAGTATCTACTTCTACCTGTTTCTCCATGTAATTGCAAATTCATTACAATGGCCAAAGAAGGCTAAACTTGAATTCTAGACATTCATGGCACTTCTTAGATTTCTCCACTACGTTCAGTTGGTGCTGTGCATTAATGGTTATAAAAAAATTGAAAATACAAGTTACTCCCTCCATTCAACTCCACAATACCATTATCTTTTTTGCACAAATATTAAGAAAATATTAAAATAATAATAAAAGGACAATTGCTTTATTGAAAAGTGATTTTTATGGTGTATTATAGTGGGGTATGAGTGGCATTTGGTGTAAATATGATGTTTTAATTAGGATAAAATGGGGTTTTATTTTGCCAAATAAAGAAAGTGGTAGTGTGGAGTTGAATGGACCAAAATAGAATAGTGGTAGTGTGGAGTTGAATGGAGGGAGTAGTATTTTGTCAAACGTGTGTGATATGTTAATGTCGGATATATAGTGTGAAAATGGTAACTCTAGCTGGTATTTTTTTCATTCTTGTCAAAGGATGACTAATTGACTATTATCAGTTGTGATCTTCCATTGTAGGTGAAGGAGAATATGTTATTCGTAATGGACACAGCAAAGGAGTTTATTTTATTTTTGAAGGGGAGGTAAGCTGTTATTCTATGATTTAATATTTTGGAGTGCTCGGTCATTTCTTGGTAATCCATGTCCCTGAAATGTAAACACACATTCTTTCTCTTAAATATTGTTTAGGCTGAAGTTTGTGGAAATTCAGAAGAGGACATTCGCCCAGAGTTCATATTGAAACGCTATGACTATTTTGGCAATGGTGAGATTATAGCCCTAAATCTCTCTAGTGATATAATTTTAGAGGAGGTAAATATAAATTTACGAGATAAATGTGTCGTAGCTTGGCTTTATGTAACTCAACGAGTGTATTCTATAGGCTTCCTTAGCCGTCTTAAAATTTTGTAAAGATTGGAATGGGAGGTAGTAAACTCGATCATCTTTATACTTTGGGTACGATGGTTTTGGTCATAGTGAGTTCGATTTCAGTCATTGGTAACTATGAGCTATATGAAAGCATGATTCTTTGGGGTTAATTAATGTTTGGAGTTTTTACAGAGATTTCCAATACATTTTGAAAGTCGGTTAAATTGTTTGTAGGTGCCCCAACGTCTGAGCAACAAGCAGATGTGATAGCATCATCGAAGGTACTCACTTCACCTTTTAATGTTCAACAACAAAAACAACCATAACAACAAAGGCTTGGTCACTTTTAATTACTGCGCATTAAGAATGAGAAAGTAAGGTGGCCGTCATTAGCAAGCTAGCTGTTATCCAGTTTTTATTATAGTTGTCATGAGTAAAGCAATCACTAGTATGGCTTATCTGAAAACATTCTCACTGTGTTTTTCTAGCATCGGGTTAAGGTTCCGTACATCCGTCCCCCCTTACCCAGTCTTAGGCGGCATTGGGGTTGACTAGGTGTTCTATGAAGCACAACATCATGTGTGTACCTTAGTGTTCCGCCAGTGTTGTGGAAAACTTGAAATCCTTAAGAAACATTATTGTTAGGGAGAAAAACAGTGCTTCTCACTTGTGAAGTTATGCTTATTCTGCACTCTTTGTGACAGTTGACCTGCTTGGTGCTGCCTTCGGAACATTGCTACTTGCTGCAGCCAAAATCTATTTGGAATGCAGATAAGAGACAAGAGACCTGTGCCCCTGTTGAAACCATATTACATTTGGATCCAATCGAAGTACGTATACCTTGACCAATTACGAGGCTTCTCTCTAACTTTTTTTTTTTACTTTGTTGTCGGTCCAGTGCACAGTGAACTTTTAGCGATCTCTTCAAACATCTGAGGTTATATTATTATTTTGTTAGGTCCACCTAGTCCCAATATTGCTTCCATGGTGTAGTAATCTGTCTCGACTCTTGTCTGCCCTGTTATATCAGATATTGGGGTATTTGCTATGTAGATTTTAGGTAAAATAGTTGAGTATTTATTTTGTGAAACTGGTGCTACTGTGTATTCCCTACCGGGAACTGGATGTTGACAATTTTTCTGGCGAACCGGTTTTCTATGATGGATTTTTCTATGTCATATTTACTTGGTAATAATACTATAGGAGCAGAATAATATTATCTACTGACCCTGTGCACTGTGCAGGTCAACCTATTTCAAGGTATCACCTTGCCATCTGCGCCAAAGTTTGGGAAGGTTTTTGGAGGGCAATTTATCGGTCATGTAAGATTCGTAGCCATACATGTGTTCAATATACTAAGCCATATGCATTTCTACTTGGAATTTGATTGTTTGCAATTTAGAAAAATGCAACCAATTGTTTATTTATCCGACAATGCAGGCACTAGCTGCAGCATCGAAAACTGTTGATTGTTTAAAGATCGTTCATCATTTGCAAGCTTATTTTCTCCTAGTTGGGGATTATGATAGTGAGTAAATTTCTCAGCCTTTGGCGGCATTCACCAATTTTTGTGAAGTGTAACATTGCAACGATATCATCCTTCAAACAGGAAAAAAGTTTTTCTTGCTTTTGTTCTGTTCATGGAAACTGTGCACACTAAATGTTCAGTTTTGTTTGAAGTATTAGAGTATTCTTTTAAATTGTGTGAATTTCGATTTCTTATCGAATGTGTGGGTAGATTATTTATTCTAGGAACTGACAGTTATCTCGAGTTTAAATTCTGTTTTAAGTTAATTTTTTTTTCCGAGTAGGTCGTTGTACGAATGTTATGCTCTAGGTCTCTCTCATAATATATCGTGTTATAAGGACCAAGTTGTTTAAATTAAATCATTGGCTCTCCTTATTTATTTATTTATTTTACAAATTTTTCTTGTTAAAATTATGGGTAAGATATTGAACCTCTTTTTGCATTTGGCAGTTCCTATCTTATATGAAGTTCACCGCCTTCGTGATGGCAAGAGCTTTGCGACTAGAAGAGTAGATGCAAAACAAAAAGGAAACATTGTATTCACATTGCTTGCATCATTTCAGGTAATTTACCCTTCGCGCTTTTCCTTCTGAGCCATAATCTTGTCACTGTAGGGTAGTGTAACTGGCGTCATCACCAGTTGTGATTGAAATTAATCGCAAAAGAAATGATAACCTGTTTTTCTGTCGGCCAGTTTTGATACAAATCAAAATATTGATTGAGTTCATTACTACCTTTGTGTACTTGAATAGTTCCATGACGTCCATCAGTGTCTTCATATTTGGAAATTACGAATGCTTATATCATATACCTCTTCATTTTTCACATTGATAGTGAGTTGGTGACACTAACTGATGCGATTGCTGAAGTGTAGAATAGTGTTTAGGTTTCCGTTTTAGTGCTGGTATCACTGATGTGATTTATCTACCACGAGCTATAAAGTGGTTATTACCTAAAATTTTGGGTGGATATCCAATTGTGTGGGAGTTTCTGTATTGGTTGGTTTTGTTTAAGTCTTGTCGTTCCTTTCCTACGAAACAGAAGATGATGTATTTGTACCATATCATTCATTGTTTCTGTGACCACATTATCAAAGTTGTTTAGACATGAAATAAAACTCAAATCTCAGCATGGCTATGTCATTGCAACTTGAGTTTGCTGAAAGTCAACAGTATCCAATGGAAATTAGGTGTAATGTGACTTATGGCGGGGAGATGTATACGACATATTACCTAGCTATTATTATACATGCTGATAGTTTGCTTTTAGATAACTTCCTCTACTATTAAGTACTCCCTCCTTCCCATTTATTTAATCCTATTTGACAAAGGTCGTGTTTAAGAAAAAGTGATAAAGTAACGACATCACCCTTCGATTAAATTCAAGGACACAAAAAGGGAGAATATAATTGAGAAGATATATCAGTACTTAACTGAGGACAGTATGGAATGTGCACTATTTTATTTTACTAGATTAAGAAAGACACGATTATGTGGGACAATCATTGATTTTCACCATTTCTGCAGAAAGAAGAGAAGGGCTTTGAACACCAGGAAGCGGTAATGCCATATGTTCCTGCTCCGGACACGGTATTCATTTTTCTTGTATGAGCTTTCTTTGGTGAACCGGAATTGGACTAGTTCATACTTCTAATGTAATTGTGTAATACAGTTACTATCACTAGAAGAGCTACGTGAAAGACGTATTATTGATCCCCGGCTTCCAAGGTGTGTCCTATAACTCTGTGTCCTTGATCCCCTTGCTCCTCTCGTGTCAAGCCTTCAGCTGACATGAATATCATATGGTGTTCAGGAGTTATCGAAACAAGGTGCTCGCGGCAAAGTATGAGCCTTGGCCCATAGATATACGATTTGTTGATCCAAGCAGCTCCACAAACCAGACCAAGTCCCCTGCAAGGTTATACCTGTTTCTTTCCTGTGAGGAATTGAATTAAATGTAGGAGTTGATCTTTGTTGGACGTGTTAGTAATTAAATTTATTTGCAGGCTAAAGTACTGGCTCAAGGCCAAAGGAAAATTAACAGATGATCAGGCTTTGCATAGGTAAGTCTTGGCCAAATCGTTTGAGCTATTCGATCTGTCTAGGCTTTGAAGTTTGGAATATGCTATAATCAAAACAAGCACTACTTTTGTATGTACTGGTTTCTAAATGTAGGTATCTTGTGTTTTCTTTTCTCGTTTGATTTTCTTCACTTTTTCTGTTCCTTTTTGTCTATCTTTTTTTGTTGTCTATGCCCTCAAATGATGATTCATGTTGGCCGATCCTAAATCACGTGGGGAAAGTAGCACTTGGTCGATATTGTTGTTCTTTCTGTATGAGCTCCCAAATCTGTAAATAAATCCTTGTTAATGTTTTAAATCCCTGTCAGACTTCTGTGCAAGTTTGTCCATGTCGATGAATAGGCTGATTAATCATACTGGTTCGAGTTATATTTTGGATGGAGAATGTTTAGATGCATGAGAATTAAGTAGAATTTCTTATATATCGGTAATTTAGCCTCATTTTGCGTGTAGGAAAGAGTCAGATGGGGATCATTGAGTGAAATGGAGGGAGTAGGATAGGAATAAATTCCTTAAGTGTTAATGGTGATAAAGGACCGGCGTTAACTCCCAATTCTGTTTTTTGTTTCACAGATGCGTGGTGGCTTATGCTTCAGATCTTATGTTCATTGGCGTAAGTGCGAATCCTCACCGTCAAAGGGATCTGAAAATCAATGTCCTTAGTTTGAATCACACGTGAGTGCCTTCTTCCTTGCAGTTATTTGTTGCATGCTTCTCGTGTATGCTATATCGCTATGAACCTTGACATGAACTGGGCCTGCAAATAGTTGGTATTCTCAAAGTTTGTAAATGGGGTTTAGACTTTCGGACATAATACGTCTATATCTTGGTTTGAGACTTGATCTCATATAGGTTGTCGCAGCCTTTTTTTGGTTGTTTTGCCAATAAATACGACCGAGTCTACCCCAAAATGCTGTCGTGGTAGTCATCGATGCTGTTTGATTTGGTTGTGATGCCTGTGTCACAGCCCAAGTTTAATCCCATTGTTTAGAGCATTTTCTATTTTCACTGCAATTTCTGAGTTTTAAGCGGTCTGCATTTCTCGTTCAAAACAAAGATGCTGCATCATTAGTGATGAATCCTTGGAAAAATAGCGGATTAATGATTTATACTTATGCTTGGTCTTTAATTGTCAGGATGTGGTTTCATAGGCCCCTCAAAGCCGACGATTGGTTACTATTCGTGGTAAGAATGCTATTCTGCACTATAATATACTCCCTTCATTCAGTTGGATTAACTATGTCTTCTTTCGAACCAAAGTTCTCGGAGGAAGTAAAATATGTGAGAGAAGAATAGGGCTCTCTGGCACACTTGTTTTGTTTTTCGTGTCATTGACTTTTTCGTACCCAAAATGGAAATACAGTGATTTGATCCAAATGTACTAAACACTTGAAATGTAGTAAATCCGTTTGAATTGAGGGGGTGTAATTGACTTTGATTCCTGCACACACGCACAAATGCTAATATACATCTTGAATGCAGATCGAAAGTCCGTCTTCTTCCGCAACTCGTGGTCTGGTTACAGGTCAAATGTTCAACCAAAAAGGGGAGGTACATTCCACTCACAAGTCACAATACTAGTACTACCTTAATATAATTTGCTCTGCATTTTCTGAGACTAGTTTCTTAGATCATTAGTCTGATTTGTGACAGCTCGTTGTAACACTGGTGCAAGAGGGTCTACTTAGGGTGGTTAAACCACCTCCTTCGGCCATCCGGGCTAAAATATGAAGTAACACAGATTCAAGCAGAAGATAATTATAAGGTTTCTCAGAATAAACGAGCAGAACAAACCAAAACAGTGACAGCAAGATTCTATAGTACACATACGGTTGCCCAGGCTTCTTATCAAGATGATATACGAGTAATTAATCATCTGTATCGGTGTTATTGTGATGTCTTTTTGAAGTTTCTAATTTAATAAACGATATAAAATTATCAGCTTTTTTTTTTTTTTTTTTTTTGTTGTTGTTGTTGTTGTTTGATGATGCTTGATTATGTATATGAACTTTTCCTTTTGGCTCAAGATCAAGTTATCATAACGAAAGGTTAGTGACTTTCAAAAGTCGCCTTGTTTTCGTATAACAACATAAAGAGGCTGTTTCTCGTCCGTTCAAAGTGAAAATTGCATTAAGTAACGAGTATGAGTTTTATCCTTATTTGCCCTATATTCAGTTCGAAGCTGCCCAACTCCACACTTAGTTTAGCCACGATTATTCCTGTCCTCGGTGAAAAATGTCCTTTCAACCTGTCACCGGTTGCACAAAGCGATTGACTAATGTTAAGACGGTCTCTGGCTAAACAAGAGATTGCCCCAATTGAAGATTGTATAGGGATTTTTCGAAATCACCATATTCCTTAACAATTACTCAATTAAGATAAAACCGCTCTCTAGATGCAACCAACTCGACACAATTTCCTCAGTAAAAAAAATAATTCTCTCTCTCTTATATCCGTTTTGGATTAAAACAGACTAATTATATGGATCGAACAATTATCTTTTGCTAATATCTAAACATTCTGCTTTTCCGTTATCTCTCTATACTATTTGACTCATCTAAAGTTTAACACGGATACTTACGTCAAAAGCAACAAAACAAGTCACCCGTTGGCGCTTTTATTGCAAGTTAAAGCTAACAATCAGCAATGCCGTGAAATCCATCACCTCTCTCCGCCATTTCCACAGCCGTTAGATCAGATCACCACCAATCTCAACGGTCAGTATTCTCCGTATCATCATTTCTCATCTCTTCTCTTAATTAATTAATTAATTGTATTAATCACGCGATTAATTATTTCTCATCTTAGTTTTCGCCGATCTATCATCTCAATCTCTTTAATCTCCCTAATTTTTAGGTTTTTCTAGTAATTGATCAATTGTAGTTAATCATAATTCGCGAATTTTACAATGCATTGATGATTGATTGTAATTTGATTGATTTAGTAGCAAATTAGGGTTTTTTGTTGTTAATTTGAGACCGTCTTAAGCTTAAGATGATATATATTTCAATGTTATATGGTTCATTTAATGCTAGCTACGATGATTATGTCGTAAAAAAGACTAATTCTTATTGTTGATATTATGAAGATCATGGAGTCATACAATGAGCAAGAATTAAGCCATTCTTCATTGATTCATGGACTTCCGGACGACATTGCGTTGTTTTGCTTAGCTAGGGTTCCTAGGAAGTATCATACAGTTCTGAAATGTGTGTCAAAGAGATGGAGGGATTTGATTTGTAGCGACGAGTGGCGTGATTACCGTCAGAAGCGTAATCTTGGCGAAAGTTGGATATATGCTTTGTGTAGAGATAAAAATAGTGATCAGTTGTGTTGTTATAGTTTGGATCCTAGTTGTACTAGGCAAGGGTTTTGGAAACCGGTTTCTAGTTTTCCGCCTCGTTGTTTGAAGAGGAAGGGAATGGGGTTTGAAGTTATTGGGAAGAAGTTGTATTTGTTGGGAGGGTGTGGTTGGTCTGAAGACGCCATTGATGAAGTTTATTGTTATGATGTGGCTGCGAATACTTGGAGTGAAGCTGCTTCGATGCCAACAGCTAGGTATTGCTTCTGTGTTCCGTCAGCTTGCAGTTTCGTTTGTTTTGATTATGCTTTATGAAGTTGCGCAGGATGTAGTTCATTCGACATGTTAATGATTTTACTAGAAAGAATATCGTTGTCTGTAACTGGTATGGTGTATTAAGTCACCTGTGTCATATTAGAGGTCATTTCCTGAGGGAACAGCTGAACTGTACTTAATAGCTTTCGTACAACCACGTCTTCTTTGGTTACACAAATTCTAATATGAGACGGTCTCATGATGATATTATCGTGAGAGTGACCCATATAAGAATTTAATTGGAATGATTATTCTTTGATGCAGTGAGTTAATGAGCATAGGGTTGGGTGGAGTTTATAGTTAATGACTTAATGGGGTTGGTCTGACATTTTATTAACGTGAAACCGCCAAGAGAGTCATTATAAGCTTCACACGCCACATCTCATGTATTTACCTCACTCATTTGTTCATTCTTTTAGGTGCTATTTTGGTTGTAGCACTGTGGATGGGAAGATCTATGCCATAGGTGGTTACGGTTTGAAGACGAGCATCCAACATTCATGGGACACTTACAATTCTCATTCTGATACTTGGGACTCTCACTCGGACCAAAATATCATCCTCGACATAGAAGATTCCATAGTGATGGATGGGAAAATCTACGTAAGATCTCGCACTTCAGCCATACCTCCCCATGTGTCTATGGCTACCTACGATCCATCAAATGCTAGATGGCAACGCACTGATGCTAACATGGCACTAGGGTGGCAGGGGCCTGCAGTTGTTGTCGAAGATAACCTTTATGTCTTGGACCAAAGTTCGGGAACCAAGTTAACAATGTGGGTGAAAGAGACCAGTGAATGGGTAACTGTATGTAGGCTCTCGTCTCTCCTAACTAGACCACCCTGCCAAATGGTGGCTTCAGGAAGAAATATATTCATTGTTGGTCGAGGGTTGAGCACAGTTGTGTTGGATGTTGGTAATCTCGGTAATACTGACAGAGTGGTCGCAAGTTCATCTATACCCGTTACTACGGACAATTATGATGTTATTAGCTGTAAATGTGTATCCATTTAAAGTCAATCGTACTGCTCTGTTAAGCTTTGGCTCATGTAATTATGTACTCTTACAGTCTTACTGTACTGCTACACCTGATTTATAATTCTTCATTCTTTTTGCAGCTGACTCACTTTTGCCAAAAATATGGGTACTATATAACATATCTTAGAACTGGGTTCATTTTTGCAGCTAAATCTGTAGCCTTGAACAACAAGTTGCCACCAATTATCGACCAAAACTTGAGATTATCTTTTTCTTTTTTAGTAATAGAGTTATAGGAACGGTTTTGATGCTTAAACGCTTAAACACAGTTTATGGCTCGAATACAGTTTATGGAGATTATCCACCGTGACTTTAACAGTTTAACACCTTAACTAAAGAGGAATATATGTAAAAGATGCCAGGTGTTGGGATAAGTAGCAATCCGTATTGCTCATCACCGCATTCAATAATCAACACGAGTAATTAAAACACTCATTGTACACGACCTAGGTTCAAACTGCATCAACTACAAAAACTATTCTCGTCACTCCTCTATCTAGAAAATATGTTGCCCAATTGCAACCAGAAAAATTGCATTTACCTGAAATTCTGAATATTATTAAAGAATCAAGACAAGTATCAGCAAACTCCCCGCTTACTTAGTGAGCTACTTATGCCCACATACACTGCTTTAGCGCAATCTAATCCTAATCCAATGCCAGAATTGAACACCGTCACTAAGTTAACCTGCAACAAGAAAGATCCTTATTTAGGCACAATTTTAAAGGAACGATACTAACTGCCAGAAACAAAAGGAGGCTCCAAAAAATGGTACGAGACAGTACCTAAATATCATAATCATAATTATCTTGAATCGGCATACATCTATCTTTTGCGGAACATTTCACTGGATCAGTACATCAGTTGATGGCTTGCAGAGTTGCAGTGAACATACTGGTGCAAAAGCAAGAAAGTGGAGAAGAAACAGTGAAACACACAGATCTATCAAAACAACACCTCCCGGAATCTTCAACACGCACATTTACAAGAGACTAATATTTTTTAAACAAACCAGGTTAGCTGGTGATTCAAATTATAGTGGAGATACAGTTGAGTTATACAGCCCCAAGTCGGTGAACCACAACTGCCTACTGTCATAAATGAAATCATTGCACTCAAATCACAATTACATTTTCTAATCACTATGATCGCTTCCTAACAAAAAAAAAACTAAGTAGAATGACCTAATATATCAACTCTTTTTCCTTTTGAATGCGGGACGAATAGTTTCATTAGAAGAAATAAGTTTGTCAAGTCTAGAAATGCATTCATTCATCCTTTTTAAAACCTTAGGCATTGCAGCGATGTTATTAGAGATCTTTTCATTAAGCAATTTGATGTCTTCAGCAGTTTTTTCATCGCCGGCTACTAATTCTCTGTTAGGGTTTTCAGAGCAAGATTCTGCACCTGTAAATCAAGGAAAGGAGGTAAATACACAACATACTTCAAATTGCAAACAGTTATTCGTCAACCATGTTAAGTCTTACAATGGTAGAATATGATTGGCAACAAAAACAATCACTTAAGATGACTTCACTTTCATACACCAAGAGTCGAATATAGTATTGATCTAGTAGGAAATATATTGTTTCATACGGTATAAACTAAATAAAAACTACTCAGATCTGTATAATCTAACATTTGATTATGTTCCATCATTAATTTCACTCACACGACATTAAGAGGAAAAAATCAGAAGCCAAACAAGGCAAAAGGTGAAATGGAGAAAGATCTGCCAGCCCATATATAAACTACAAGTAGAATAAGAAGCTGAAATGACCGCAGCTAGCTGAAGTAGTTAGATTAACCATTAAAAGAAGAGCAAGGGACATGCAAATGTACATGCAGAAAATGAAGACCAGAAAAGAGTCTAAAATTAGCAAAACAAGTCAACATTGCAAACAAGAGCACCGTCCACACACTAAAAATTTGCTTTTCTTGGAGGACAGAGGAAGTAAGTTTTCCTGCATGTGTGACAATTGCTAAATAGACTTGTCACCAATTCACTGCTATGAATTCTCGTCAATACCTCAAGAAAAAGTCAGAGAGAGTCACAACCTAGTAAGAACAGACTAAACCTAAGCAGCCTGTATCGACCAGAAGAGGTCAACGGACATGACCATATGAATGATCTCTATCTTCAAAAATCGACTTCAAGTTTGTAAGTAAAATATATATTCGGTTGACTTTTTCTTCAATACTTTTGGTTATCGAAAACAAGAACTTAATTAATTCAACTAAGTTGGGAAAAATGCAAATAGCTCTCACCAAGAGTCCAACACCAACACCAGCACCATTTTAAATCCATGAGGTGAGAGTATGAGGCGATGTCAACACTCCAACGGCAGTAACATTACTCCTTCCCTTAATAACCCCAACAGTGATACGTTTACTTGTGAAAATTCACATTCAAATCTTACCCAAATCGCTCCACAAGTATTATGCCTCAATAAATAATTCCTCAATCAAATTATTGCATTGACTGACTATTTGTTTTAATAGAATATGTAATATTATTGTTACCACAGCTGGCTTACCTTGCGCAGCCTTCCCCTGTTTTGCAGCAGCAGCCCTCGTACCAGCAGCCCTCTTACCCGACGTACTCTCCTACCGAACTTGCTGCTGCTATGCAGACAATGACTCTCCAGCAGCCGGATGACCCATGGTACATGGACACGGGTGCTAGTTCGCACATGACGTCGGACCCAGGTAAACTCTCGTCTTATTTTAATATGCGTGGCATAATTGTCGGTAATGGCCATCAAATTCCTATTCGCGGTTACGGTAATACTAGTCTCACTCGTCCCCATCCCTCCTTAAAGCTTAAAAACGTCCTTCATGCCCCTGCCCTTGTCAAAAATCTTGCGTCAGTACGAAAATTTACTACTGACAATTGTGTTTCTGTGAAAATTTACTGTGAAGGACCTTCGGACGGGGACACACCTTATGAGATGCAGTAGCAGCGGTGACCTCTACCCACTCACCTCTACCCACTCGGTCACCAACAGCTCCCCCGTAGCCCTTTCTGCCGTTGCACCTACACTATGGCACTCCCGCCTCGGTCATCCCGGATCATCTATTTTTGCTTTACTTAAAAACTCGAATGCTATACCGTGTAATAATGTGCCTAGCACAAAACATTGTCCTGCTTGTGAACCTGGCAAGCATACTAAGTTACCTTTCTTTCCGACTGTCTCTCGCACTTTCTTACCTTTCGACATCGTCCACAGTGATTTATGGACATCCCCGGTTTCAAGTAATATGGGCCATCGTTATTATCTTCTGACGACTTTACGAATTTTCTATGGACTTTTCCAATTAAACAAAAATCCCAAGTCTACTCTATTTTCCAACAATTCTATACTCTTATTAGCACACAATTTGAACGTAAAATCAAAACATTCCAATGCGATAATGGTAAAGAATTCGACAACAACAAATACCACACTCTCTTCCAAAATAACGGTCTTTTATTCCGCTTCTCTTGTCCCCATACTTCGTCTCAAAATGGAAAAGCCGAAAGGAAAATACGCACTATTAATAACACTCTTCGCACTCTCTTAGCTCATTCCCACGTTCCTCCCAATCTATGGCCCTACGCCCTCGCCATGGCCACCTACCTCCACAACATACTCCCTAGCAAAGCCAACTGTCACGTCTCACCCACCCAAAGTCTATACCGTCGCAATCCCTCCTACTCTACCCTTCGTGTCTTCGGTTGTCTCTGCTACCACCACCTACCTTCCGCCACAATTCACAAACTCGCCCCTCGTTCCACACCTTGTGTTTTCCTTGGCTATCCCTCCAATCACCGCGGCTACTTGTGTCTCGAGTTGTCAACCCGTAAAATTGTCATCTCACGCCATGTCACATTCCACGAAACCATTTTCCCGTTCCGTAAAGAATACACGCCCTCACCCTCTACGTACTCCTTCCTGGACTCGGACATGTCCCCTTACCTACGACACCACCTTCCCCACCACCTTACCCAGTGTCCAAGCCCCCTCCCTCTCCCCTACGGGTTTATACCCGTCGAAACCGTAACACCAACACCCCTCCCGCTGCCACCACGGGCCACGGCCCCCCATCAGCCCCATTCCCACCCCCACCCCGCCAATACCCCTGCCTCATCCAAGCCCTCCCCAACCTCACTCTCCCCACAAATGCAAACCCGTCTACAACATGGCATCGTCAAACCTCGTCCTGTCTTTGACCTATCCACCACTGTCACCCCTTCCCCCCTTCCTAAGACTCCCCTCCTTGCCCTCCGTGACCCGAATTGGAGTCAAGCCATGCGTGACGAGTATGATGCGCTTATGAAAAATGAGACGTGGGAACTGGTTCCCCGACCTAGTGGTGTGAATATCACCCGTTGTATGTGGCTGTTTAAACATAAATATAAATCTAATGGTGATCTTGAGCGGCATAAAGCCCGTCTTGTTGTTAATGGCAGGTCTCAACAGGTTGGCATCGATTGTAACGAGAGTTTCAGCCCTGTCGTCGTGAAACCTGCGACCATTCGTACCGTGCTCAGTATTGTCGTCTCAAAGCATTGGTCTATTCACCAGCTTGATGTGAAGAATGCTTTCCTTCATGGTTATTTGGACGAAACCGTCTATATGTATCAGGCTTCCGTGACCGTGGGCGCCCGGACCATGTGTGTCTGCTCAAAAAATCGTTATATGGCCTAAAACAGGCTCCCCGGGCGTGGTATCACCGCTTTGCCTCCTATGTTGCTTCTATTGGATTTGTCCAGAGCCGAATGGACCACTCATTGTTCGTTCATCATACGGGTACAGAATCTGCCTTCATTTTATTGTATGTGGACGACATTCTTCTTGTTACTTCATCCGATGCTCTTTGGGTCTCTATTATTGATCGTCTCAAGTCTGAATTCTCTATGAGTGACTTGGGTTCGCTTAGTTATTTTTGGGTATCACAGTAACTCGCTCTACAGGAGGGTTATTCTTATCTCAACGAAAATATGCTGAAGAGATTTTGGCTCGTGCTAATATGTCTACTTGTAAGCCAGCTCAAACTCCGGTCGACACACATTCCAAGTTAAGTGCCTCCTCTGGCCCATCTGTTGCCGACCCGAGTAAGTACCGTAGCCTTGCCGGCGCCTTGCAATATCTCACTTTTACTCGCCCGGACATTGCTTACGCTGTACAACAGATATGTCTCTATATGCATGATCCCCGTGAACCTCATTATGCCGCTTTAAAACGTGTGCTACGTTATGTTCGGGGTACCCTTGATCACGGCTTGCAG
Organism: Silene coronaria; assembly: GCA_028566215.1. Classification (NCBI taxonomy): domain Eukaryota; kingdom Viridiplantae; phylum Streptophyta; class Magnoliopsida; order Caryophyllales; family Caryophyllaceae; genus Silene; species Silene coronaria. Next base: position 16,774 of record JAOWBH010169369.1, read on the forward strand.
ATTCGGCCCTCCTCTGTTGGTTCGGTCATTGCATACTCCGATGCTGATTGGGGTGGCCCGGATACTCGCCGTTCTACGTCAGGTTATTGTGTCTATTTGGGTGATAATATCGTCTCTTGGTCTTCAAAGCGTCAGCCCACTATGTCTCGTTCTAGCGCGGAGGCCGAGTACCGTGGGGTTGCGAATGCTGTTGCTGAGACATGTTGGTTACGTAACCTGCTTCTTGAACTTCATTGTCCCTTGACGAAAGCTACTGTTATTTATTGTGACAATGTTAGTGCCGTTTATTTGTCTGGTAATCCGGTTAACCATCAACGAACCAAGCACATTGAAATGGATATTCACTTTGTTCGTGAGAAGGTTGCCATTGGTCAGTTACAGGTTCTTCATGTTCCGTCTCGCTATCCGCTGACATCTTTACAAAAGGTCTCCCCAAGTTTGACGAATTCCGATCCAGTCTCAACATCCGATCTTCTACCGTTTTGACTGCGGGGGTGTAATAGAATATGTAATATTCTTAATAGAATATGTAATATTATTGTTAATATCTTAGACATTATATTATTTGTATCTTAGATATTATATTTGTAATATCATAGCTAAAACCTAGGTGTATATATACTCTTGTATCTCATTCAATGAAAGATCAGGGATTATATTCTTTCATGTTTAAACTTTGAACAATTTACATCAATTCCCCTGATGCCTTGGTCCAACTCCCTTCAAACTTTATGTCATCTTGAATCATGAAAATGGGACAGAAACAAGTAGGCTGCAACACCTTACAAAACTCAGAATTTCATGAAAAATCTTTTCTCTAGAATCAGTTTATGCCAATCACTCCACACCCAAAACTGCATCTCCATCCATTCAAATTACACCATCAATACAATTGTAACTATACCATGACACCTACAATAAAACACCAAACACATCTTTCACCAAATCAAATCTCTTCCTCCCACTCCAATCCCCACTCCTAGCATCACCAAATTGATAAAGATCGACATAATCAAAGCCAATCCATCAAATTATTCCGTAAATATTGCGCCATATACTCAAATAGTCAATTTCAATTCTTCCAATATCCCTAAACTATAGCACAATACTTACGGAATAATTTGAAGGAGTGATTTTGCTTATGTCAATCCTTAACAAAAATTACTCACGCCAGAGAGAGAAGGGCTAGCAAGCACGGTTTAGAAGTTAATGTGAATTATGGCACATAATTCCTAGTACTTAGTCTAGTAAAAGCTTTGTGTTAAATAATTGGCTCTTGATATACCATAGGTTTTGAAATTATCTTGTATAAATACCGCTTGGTAAAAGAATGAAATTAACCAAGCAACAATATACTCCCTCCGTCTCAATCATTTGTTTACCTATTTCATTCTTCGTGGGGAGTATTTTTTAATCAAAAGTAAACAAATGATTGGAACGGAGAGAGTGACTCTATAATCTAAAATTTTCACTTAATATGCTCCAATTTAAGGGCTTTCTTAATTGCATTACTAATATGAACTCCATAAAATCGATAATATACTCCCTCTGTTCCGACGTCCAATCATTTCTTTACGAGGAGTATTTTAATTAAACAAACGATTGGGACTGGGAGCTCTATAATCTAACAAAAAATATGCGAAATTTCACTCAAAATGCTCCAATTTAAGTGCTTCCTCAATTGCATTACTAACATCTACTCAATCTAACCCTAGCAATTCCGAAAACTCAATCAAATCCAAAAGCACAGCCAATTCCACAGCAAAACAACACAATTCAAAATCGGAACACGATATCGAAACCTTAACGGAGTAGAATAGAGAGGAAGCTCGCTGACCTGGAAGAAGGTGAGGTCCAGGGGAAGCACCGGAGGAAGAAGCGTGAGAGGAGATAGAAAATGTAGGCCGTTGAGAAGCGAGAAAAGAAGAAAGAGTAGATTTAAGTTGTTGTGGTAAAGTAGATCTGTATTCTTTCAACTTCTTCGCCATTTCTGCTACTTCTTCTTTGAGCTTCTCTTCGTCTTCTTCTTCTTCTTCTTCTTCTTCTTCTTCTTCGTCTTCTTCTTCTTCTTCTTCTTCTTCTTCTTCGTCTTCTCTTACTTCTTCCTCTACATTTTCCTCTTCCACTGCTTGTTTTTCGGCAATGGCGGCGGTAGAGCGAGTTGACTCAGTGACTTGCCGACGAGTCGTCGTCATTAAAACGGTCGGATCGTGTCACTCGCGCGCTATCACTCTCTCTCTAGCTTTCTCTCTCCTCGTGAAGTGGTTTTTGAATTAATTTTGGGGATTTTGATTTTTGATTTTTTTGGTGATACCGCCTTTTTGTCCAATTAATTTAATTTGTCTGACAGTATAGATAAATTTAACGTATAAAACAAAAAAGTGAGAATAGAATACAACAAGGTCTGGGTGGTGTAGTCGGTTATCACGCTAGTCTCACACACTAGAGGTCCCCGGTTCGAACCCGGGCTCAGACATTTTTAACTAAATTATTTTTTTCGTTTTCCTTTTTACCCTATGTCACCTTTGGTGTGTTGCGGCCATATCATACCTGTGTAGTAAAAAAAAAGGTCATAACATTACTTGGAGATGGTCGAGCCTTGTTTATATAATGCAGGAGAGATGACGATGGGCTTTAGGATACATTCCAATTTCAAGGCTAAGACGGTAGACGAAGACCCTAATGCTCCCGTCGAGACTAATTTTGACCAGTTGCGACTTTGTGTAGGTTATGAGTTTAGATAGAAAGAGTTGCCCTATTTCGTATCTCAAAAGTGGTTTTTTGGATGTTGCATTTCTTTGGGACCATCTCACTCTTTACCTTGTGAATGAGACAATTGTGGCCTTGTGGGTGCCGATATTGTCACGACTTCGTTCATCACCCCAGTAAATGGCTGTAACGGGATAATTTTGGGACGACTGACATGATCGCCACATAAGAATATGCATGTTGTTACATAAGGGGTAAGCTATGGACATGTATCTACAAGTTAATAGTCTACATATACATTTACTCGATGTGAAATTTTAACTCGGATCTAAAATTTCAAACGAGATTATTCCAATTATTGAGGTTGATAAAGTCCTAAGGTGTATCAACTTTTTTTCATTCCATCACTACCACCAAGACCACTAGTGTACAATCACAATTCACAACCACCTCATTAACCACCTAAAGGCGACAATCGGGTCGGGTCTCATCAGGTCAAGGCCGCTGCTCATTATGCCGTGTTGAGTTAAGGTTCATCATCGAGACGAGTCGGTTTGGATTTACAAAATTCTTTAATATTGGTCCAAAATTCGAATCGGCTCTGGTTCGGATCGAATCAACTTACCTAACTCTACCATCACCACCAAGTAAAAAGCCTAATAAAAATCACATTACTCCATTGGCTAACTAATAAATGTTCCCATCATATATCACCTTACAGACGGCATCTCTTCAATCCTCACACCATTCTTGCTCAAAATGCTTCATGAATCTCTTTCAAACTCAATCACCACACTGAACAATCCACACATTCTCCCACCATCCCACCTAAAATCTCTACCAGTTCAAAAATCCGTTTCTGGGTTTTATAAATCTCCCAATTGGGTCACCATTTCACACAAAAAGTTGTCAACTTTGGGAAATTTTAAAATTGATTGTAGTTCAAGATTCAATCTTGGGTTATGTAATGTGAGCAAAAGGGTATCTTGGGAATGTTTTAGTTTGAGAAATGGTGGTGAAAATGGAGATTATGATGATGCGTATTATATGAGAAAGGGTTTAGAATTGGCAAGAAATGCAGTAGGGTGTACTAGTCCTAATCCTATGGTTGGTTGTGTTATTGTTAAGGATGGTATGATTGTTGGTCAAGGGTTTCATCCGAAAGCCGGTCAGCCTCATGCTGAGGTAGTGATTCAATGCTCTTGGTTCAGTTTTTTTGTGATTTGTGGATGTTATTGTTTTGTAATGGGGTTTGAATTTGATGTGAAGCATGTATATATGATGCTTTTAGGCCCTGTTATTTCCGACTTAATTTCATTTCAGTTTAGCTTCATTCAGTTCGCTCATTTTAGCCCAACTTTACTTAAATGAACTCTTAGTTTAGCTTCATTTAGTTCAGTTCAGCGAAGCTTAGCTCCATTTAGTTCACTTCAGTTAAGCTCAATTACTTTCAGTTTAGCTCCTTTCAGCCGAAAAGAACAAGGCCTAGTCTTTATTAAGTAGCGTTATGTGTTGCATAGAGCTAAGGTAGCATACATTTGAACTTTTGGGTGCTATAATTGGTCTGGTTATTTATAGGTTATTGCTGTAATTGTTGATATGTTGCTAGTGTGATGGAGGCAGTTGTTTGTTGTGCATAACAGCATATCATTCAGGTTTTTTGTGTGGTGAATTGCGTTTTTGTAAGAGTAGAAGTAAGACTGGACAGAGCTTATAAGTTTCAGGCTTGGAAATTTGGTTTAAGCTCCCTTATCAGCTGGATAGAGGTGGGGCTGCGTACATTTGGACTTTCGTATACTATGATTTGGCAGGTTGTTTATAGGCTTTGTTGCCGTTTTCTTGATATGCTGTTAGTGTAACGGGAGAAAATGTGTAGTGAATTGCATTTTTTTAGGAGTTGAAATAAGACTGGGTGGAGATTAGTATTCAGTATGCACTGTGCAGACTTGCAAAATCTTGTCGATTGAATTTTTTAGCGATATTTTGTATAGAATTAAGAGATTACAACTTCAATAATACAAAGTTGGGGAAAATGCAAAAAAAAGTAAAAAAAAAGTGTGAATATTCTTGTGTATTTATGAAGCGCTTTTTCGGTTATTTTCTCAGTGATCATATCATATCCAGGAGAATTATGTTTCTTGTCTTGTCTTCATAGGAAATGTGCTTATATGTCTGCTGATATGTAGGCACGCTTTGTAGGTCTTTGCATTGAGGGACGCTGGGGAATTGGCAGAGAATGCAACTGCATATGTGACCTTAGAACCCTGCAACCATTATGGTAAAACTCCTCCATGCAGTGAAGCTTTGATCAAAGCTAAAGTGAAGAAAGTAGTAGTTGGTATGGTGGATCCCAACCCCATTGTTTTATCGAGGGGGATCGACAGACTTCGAGAGGCAGGCATTGAAGTAGTTGTTGGTGTTGAGGAAGACTCCTGCAAGAAGCTCAACGAAGCATTCATCCACAAAATGCTTTATGGGAAGCCTTTTGTAACTCTTAGGTAAAAATCTTATTCTTTGTCCCACACTAGGTATTACTATTTACTAGTAGGCAGTCATCAATTCATCGGGTGAATACCTTGATGCATATCTGTTATTCTTTGTCCTTAGATACAAATCATGCAATTTTCCACGCAATTTTCATCTTGGGTCATTCAAAAACAGTCCCTCTGTGTTCTTTTGGTAATTATGTTTGCATTTGAGATTTTGAGCTGATTAGTGACTAACTGACTACTGACATGCAGATACTCCATCTCCATAAATGGTGTAATCTCGGAACAGCTTGGGGATCATGTCAGTGAGTGTGGGGGGTATTACTCAAGATTGCTTCAAGAATACGATGCAGTGATACATTCATCTACCTCAGTTACTCAAGATATCTCTGTTCTTTCATCACAAGAACGTAACGCTCGTCAACCTCTTCATATATTCATAGCTAAGGACCATGACTCTCTCACTCACATTCTCAATTTACCAGTGGAAGGAGATTTCAAGGCAATCGTGTTTGCTGATAAAGAACTACCCCTCGAACCACAGATATCCCAAAAGGGGATTGAAATTGTAGTTATGGATCACATTAATATGGATCCTATTTTGGATTACTGTGGTAAACAAGGATTTTGCAATGTGTTGGTTGATTTAAGAGGGAAGCTTGATTATTTTAATGAAATTTTGAAGGACAGTCTGGAGACAAGTTCGGTGCAGAAGGTTGTGGTGGAGGTTTTACCTCTTTGGGCTAAGAATGAAGCCAGTTCTTCATTGGCTGAAATGAGTCAGACCCAAAGGAAAAGGTTGCAGAACTTAACAACAAGGATATCAGGGGACAGCGTGGTGTTGGAGGGATATTTATGATATTTTGAAGTATATCAACAGATGCTAGTTGAACATCAGTGCACCACCTGCTTTTATGCTATCCTGACTCTTCAATTACCTCGCCTACCCTTGTTCGAAACTTGATATTGAACTCAGTTATAACACTTGGACACTTTGATGCACGATCGCAACAGACACTTTTAAACAAGTTTGGGTAACATAGTGTTGCTGTCGGCTTACCGTTTTCGTTTCTCGAGTCAGTGGCATTTATGATTTGTAGACTTTGGAGAAGACCTTACAACTCTGAACTTATGCTACTATGCCAGCATCCCTCCAATGTTTAATTGGTACCATGTTTCTGTATTTTGATGTACATCAAACAGGGTTCCTCAAGTGAAATGGGAAAAGATTGGTGCATTTCAGAGCTACTGATGTAAACTGTGTTTTTTTAGTTAATACAGTACTAAATAGATTGTAATTCAGGTGATCTCCATTCCCTTCTTGTAAACCAAACTGCAACTGTTGAATGGTAACAGAATGCGCTGTCACTGTGGTTTGGATAAAAATGTAGCAAAATGCTCTTTGCTGATTTCCCTTCTTTCCATCCATGCCCGGACATTCTCTCATTTTCGACTTTTCTGTATTCTTGCTGACCATGTGACAGAATCCTGGAGAACAGGGAGTTTCTAATCGCAAAAGCTAACTGTTAACAAAGTATAGCACCAAAGAACTACGCATGAAGTCCTTGGGCAGTTAGCTAGAAACCGGCACCTAGAATACCCAAGTATGACAAATTTCATTTGAGACAGATGATTTCTCGACATAACTGGTAATCTGGTATATGGAAGCAATGTTTTTTCTCATACATATTAACGACTTTTCAACACTTGTAAAACGGAAGCAATGTTTTTACTCCCATATATATAAACCAAGTTTTTGACACTTTTGTGTTAGAATGTTCAAACATGCACACCTCGAGCAAAAAAAAGTCACAAACAACATTTTACTGTACACAAATTACAATATTTTGGAAACAATTATGCCTTGCAAATCTTGAAGAAATTCAAGGCAAAAGAATGGTTAAATCAACTTCCATCTCTTGACTTTAGTAACTTCAAATGAAATACTTGATTAGCCTCATGAAGTTATCTAGCACGCGTGCCATCTCTTTTGGCTTCAAGGGCCGTACCCTCTTGAAGGGCATTGTGAGCCTCGTTCTCCATACCGCGAGCCAAAAGAGCAGAAGCCTGTAGATAAGAAGCAATGTGCCAAACAGGAGATATCACTTGGGCCTGCATTGCATCGTCCAATGCTTCCTGTGGCATATCATTCATTAGATATGACAGACTTCGACGTGCTAGCACTGTCGGAGAGACCATCCCGCCATCTATAAACTGCACATGGTGATAAAATAACTCAGAGGATAAGCTGTGAATCTGATAAGTGCATTTGAGAGCAAAAACGAACATTATGCACAAAAAACATAAGGAACTTGCAAGAGAATTCGCCAACCTGTGTGTACCGTTCCACGGCAGACTTAAAATCTTTATGCCGAAAAGCACTGTCAGCTTTTTTCTTTGAATCCAAAGATTGCTGCATTTGGTCAGTCCACATCTGAAAGGATAGCTGCAAGAAACATAACAATTAATAAGCAAACCATCCGGATAACTTAAGAAAAGAAAAAGCGAACAAGCAACGTAAATAGAGCCAGACAAATAAAAGCTTCATCAGTGAATAATGATACTCTCTGGTCTCTCTCCATTGTTATTAGACGACTTTTTCTTGTTTCGAGGGTTGCCATGACTTAATTTCCCAGGAAAGAAAAAAATCATTTTGACAAAATTCGTAATAATCACAGCTAGTGTCTTCGTACGAATATTTTTTTTAAACACGTTAGTTGAAGAGATATGAGGTCAAAATGAGTGTCTCAAGTCTCTACACGTGAGAACGGCATACGATCACAAACAAAGGTTGTACATGATAGCATAATTTTTTATACGAAAATAAAAATCCCAAGACTTTGAATTAGATTATTCTGGGTTAATGTCCAAGAGCAACAAATCAAACAACAATAAAAGTATAAAGTAAAAGGAAGCCAAAGAACATATACAACACCTCATTTGTCACTCCTTCGTCATCTTTATACCCGATGGCTTCCAAAATTTCATGAATGGCAGTCAAGTCCCTTCTTGAACATGCTTCACCTATAGCCGATAGAGGCAAGGATGAAGCACTATGTGGGATTCCCATCAAAACATGAGAAGGAACCTGCACAAGCAAAAGGTTAATTACTAAAATCTAAATTAAAATTCACAAGTAATGAAGAAATATCTATATACAAAGTTCATCTCATAATCTTTGCAAATAAATTCAAGAAACTAAACTGTAAAGGATAACATTGCTCGTAACTGCACCATCTCTTAACTCAGACATAAAAAGGATTTCAATTACAGAAAGGGAGACCACTAACCTCAGTTTCCTTTTGGAGAGGGGTCAATGCAGCAATTAGCGATCTAGTGTTTGGTCGCTCTTGTGGTTCATAATTTAAACATCGGGAAGCAAGGCGTACTAACTCAGTACCATCGTCATTGGAAAATTGTCCTTCCAAACAAGAATCAGTAAGCATCTGAAGATTCCTATCGCGTATCAAGTCTAGGGCCTACACATAATCACAATGTCAGAGACACATTCTACTCCCAGTACTAAATTTGATGAACTGCATAGAAAAAGCTAAATTGTAAAATCAAATGCATCCAGTACGTATCAACCATTTGTTGGTGAAAATGATTGGAACAGGAACAAAAAATAACATCATTTTTCAGGATATATTGCAAAATTATACTGTAACTCCAACTCGACTACTGCAGTAAGTTGAAACACAGTTTGAGACCTGGGATAAAACTTTAACACCGACTGTATGAAAGAAAGTGGGTAATGATACTTACATGACTCGGGGGAATATGCTTTCCGCTAATAAGGTCAAGCAGCAGAGTTCCAAAGCTAAATATGACACTTGCTGGTGTTATTCGACCTGCAACCATCGAAGAGAACAAAGTAATGATTGAGAATCGCAACCTCTACGATTCCAGACTCATACTCTTTTGGAAAAGTATGTGCTACTACTATTATCGATCCAAATTTCAAAAAATAACAAGTTTATCTCAGTTTCCTAAACCCTTCATTCCAGCACTCTAACCAAGAGTTCACAAAACCTATGCATCCAAAATAGTGGCAAGAAACGATAAAATATTCCGACATCTATGTAAGCCGGGAAGGAGACTCACCAGTTCGCAAATACTCAGGAGGGGTAAATGCAAGATTTTTACTGTAACTTTTGCCATCTCTACTGTTTTTCATCAGTCCAAAACAAGAAAGTCTGGGATTGCTATCCTGCATTTAAGAATGAATTTAGAGCGAACAAAAATCAGTAATTGCAGTTTACATGATAAGAAAAACTGAAGCTAGAGCTTATTATTTGCTTACCCCGTCAAACAAAATTCTGTAAGCATTCAAGTCATGATAAAGGGCGCGTCCTCTGCTAGTACAATACTCTAGAGCTTGTGCAAGATGTAGGACAACCCTCAACCGCATTGCCCACTTCATTGGCTGGGCATCCCCTGTAAAAGTAACCTTGTTAGTTCATAAAGGTGAAATAACTTAAGCCCCAAGTGTAAAAGCACGATGGGAGATACAACAACAACAACAACAGAGCCTTAATCCCAAAAAGATTTGGGGTCGGCTGACATGAATCATCCTTTAAAACCGTCCTTGGGTGATCACACACCTCACACTGCGAAAGTATAGAAAAAGAAAAGAGAAAAGCAAATGGGGAGTGAAGCATAATACAAAAGTCAAATTAAACTTATAGGTTTGGAAATCAAAGCTCGTATTTCTTTTACAAAAAAAAAAAAAAAAATATAATTTATATCTAAAATACAAATTAAAACAATGCTTTGAAAATCAAAGTAAAAATTAGTGTTATGGAAAATGTTAAAAGTAAACCAAGTATAATTATATAAGAAATTTTTATGTAAAACGTTTAATAAATCTGAAAAGAAAACAAATATTTTTTTAGAAATCCAAGGAGATCAGCAGTTTAAAATAATAGCATATCATGCTTTTACACTTGGGGAAGTTATCTGCTGATCTCCCATCATAATAAAAATTCAAGATACTAAAAATCCACATGATGGGAGATTAGCAGTTTAAAATAATAGCATGCTATTGTCAAGCTTTTGAAAAACCGAGTGCCTACAGTGACTTTAGCGCGAGAATTATGCTCAATAGGGGAGAAAAGTTTAGTACACAGGCAGATGACTTCTAGCCTGGACGTCAAATTATGATTCACGGAAACCTAGGAAGTAATCCCTCTATCTCAATGATGTTTACATATGCTTTATGCACGAAGACCAAGGTACAAAGAGAGGGGAATTGCTTTTAATATTATTAAAAAATAGAGAGTAAAACCATACCCAAAACAAAAACGTAAATTATTGACAGAACACTCAAAAAGGAAAGTGCAAACTATGACCGGGACGAAGGGAGTATTAATAACAAGACTCCTTTCACTCATTTGGATTAACTATAGTTTTCTTCTGGGGTCATTCAAACCAATTCACTTTTCCACATCTGTGTTAAATTTTCTGTAAAACAGACCAAAATACCGTAGCATCAAAAGTCTGTGGGTACCATTGTCTTAGGTCTATCTTCACACTTGACCCTTCCTTAAACTTCTACCATTGTGAATGTTGTGAAGTAAAATGAATCGCGGGCGTACAACCTAAAAACTTACAATGGAAAAGATGTTTTGCAAGGGTGTTGTTAGGCATGTACTCAGCCACAAGCAGCCTCTCGTCATTTTCACAACAACATCCTAGCAGATTTGCCAACTTTGGGTTTCGAAGCTGACCAACGGACCGCGCCTCTTCCTAATTTTAAGAAATAAGCGTTATTGAACAGGAACGAAATTTCAGTATCTGTTAGAAACAGAAAGAAGCAGCACAAAGACCGACAAGGATTACTCCTACACTTCACCAATTTTCAAATTCCTGCTTATTTTTATTCGGTTCATTCCATAAGAAGTCATAATTATAATCACTTACTAATATGGTCTTCAATGATACATGCTTTACAGTTTAAAAGCCCGGAGATCAAAGAACTACAGTCACCTTAATGTATGTACGAAAAAGCAATTGATAAAGGCATAAAATAGACATATTTTCACTCAAGTTGGGCAAACAATATATGTCGGATGAAGGTCTTCTCCGATCTCAACCAAGATAATGATCTGGGAAATCCCGACTGAGGTAGTAAACACCTTGGGATTCCACCATCAGTTTCAAAGAAATGTAGAAAAGGTATACTTTGGTCATAAGGAAGCCAAGAAGGTTGTCCATCATAATATTTCTCCAATCAAAATTATTAACCGTTAACATCATCATCAGCAACAAAGCCTTAGACCTACAATAATTTGTATAAAGGCTATGATTAAGTAAAAGAACTTTTTTGTGAATAGTTTAATTAATGGTTGGACTATTAGCAGAGTGAAATTGTGAGCCTGAGAAAGTTAAGCGACAACCATGATATTAAATATTCGTTTCAGTCATGACAGTGAAAACATCCGTAGCGGTATAATCTTCCAAAATGCGGCAGAGACATCCTCAAAATGCAATTGAGGCGATCTTCCAAACCTCTCCAAAGCAATCGCAACCTTGTCGCCACCATGGTTCTATTACCTCTATGCCATGGCCACAACATCTTTACCTTTAGTTACCCTTTACATAGGACCGTGAGGATATTACCATTAATCTGAAACCAGTATCTATGGAGCCAACAGTCATTTTTATACCATAGACACAGATCTTTACCTTTAGTTACCCTTTACATTGGACCGTGAGGATATTACCATTACTTTGAAACCAGTATCTATGGAGCCAACAGTCATTTTTGCTTTGAAACCACATGAGGATACTACTATTTGTCACTGCATCTTACGACTAGTAATTTCCCATAACCAATAGTTGAAATCTATGACGAATAAGTGCGGGGTAACTGAGAATTAAAATACATCTTAGTAGCTTGGAAGGTAATGAGATTTCTTCTAGGGTAAATGAAGACTCGCCAGCACATTCGTACAACACATGGCCAAGAAGAGTATTAAGAATTGAACAACTACATATAAAGCACAAAGAAAGGGCATTGCAACGAACTTCAAGAGAAGTAACAACAGATAAGCATTTTACCAGGAACTGGCGAGCATCAGGCCACGCAGATCTATTGAAACGTTTGACAACAATTCTCGTCTGGTTTTCTAATTTCCCTTTGTAAACAACATTTGGAGCCTTTTCACCATGCTCAGACACAATGTTCTCCACAGCAAAGCCTGATGTGGCATTTTTAAGCTGCTCATGTGTGAATTCTCTAAATGTTGATAAGCCAACCCCATCATCTTCTTCATTTCCTGCACACACACACACCACCATGATCAGTGCCAGATTCCTAAAATTTACGGAGTCCCAATTCATAGAACATTAAAACCTATAGGTTTCAAATTTTTCAAAACCAAAAATTGGGCAAAATACACAAAACAAATTGTTATACGTTGTCCTAAGGACCCCATAAACAATTCATGGATTGGCCTAATAATGAATGACTCGAACAGTGATAAACTCACCAACATCAAGAGGCTCAAACACTGCCGTCTTATTAGGTGAACCCATACAACATGGAGCGAGTTTGGACGCCAGGGATCCCATTGTCTACGCTAAACAATTTAATTGTCCCAAATCCTGCAGTGACAAGAGAATCCACGCAATAATGAATATGCAGCAACTTGACCAGAAACACCACTTCAATTTAATTGCACCCTTTGTATTTCCATAAATAAGAGAACATACTAATAATGCAAGGAGATCATATACAACATTTAAAGTGATATCTTTCTTAAACAGTAGTCAATTATCACCTAACTTAATTAAACATTATTAGGGCTTAAATAAGGAAACCAGGCAGATCAAACTAAAGTAGTACTATATTACTATGTTTATCCATTCAACAACATTGCCCCGGTGCCTCAATGACCCACAAATTGAGGGGTAAAGGAGGGTCGGATGTAGGCAAATTGTTGGATATTGATCTATCACATCAAGAACTCCACTAATAAGCTAAGAAAATCTGCATTAAATAGATCACAGCTAAGGCAAAACCCCTAAAACTCAAGAAATTAAAACAGTACATATCCAACAAATTCAGAATAAATGCACAAAGCAGATTACTATATTTATCCATTCAACAACATTACCCTACTGCCTCAATGGCTCACGCAAATTGCGGGGTAAGGGGGAGTCGGATGTGGGCAAATTGTCGTATATCGATCCATCACATCAAAACCTTCACTAAGCTAAGAAAATCAGCATTAAATAGATCAAAGTAAGGAGAAAACACTAAAACTCAACAAACTAAAACAGTACATATCCAACAAATTCAGAATAAACACCCAAAGAAGAAAACTTTTCCCATAACCACAAATTTAAGTACAACAATTAAGAACTCACCTTTTGAACAAACAAAGCAGCAGTCTCTTCCAGGCTATATATATTTGCAGCTCAAGTTTCCAGAACCCTAAAAAGCATGAAACTTTCATTAAAATACTAAACACCCAGATCCACATTTCACATACCCAGATAATTTAATGCCAAAAATCACATAAAAACACAATAAATCACATACCCTTTTATCAACAACCTCACTTTTTTTTACATATAAATCACTAAACCTGACTTGTAATTAATTAACCACAAAATCATATAAAATCAACAATCTTCAAAACCTAAACTACCAATTACTTCAACACTTAATTTCATATAATGAACAATTAGATCTAGTGGCAGAGTTAGGGGAAGGCTAGCAGGGTTTGTAAGTTAGAAATTTCGAACTTTTTCAAGTTTACCTTATATCATCACCCGTCAAAGCCTCTGCTGAAGTTCAAATCCGACTCCGCCACTAAAATAAATCAGACCAGTCAACTGGGTCAATGAATGACCAAATTAAATCAAACCCACTTCTAGAAACTAGAAATCAAAGAAATGTGAGTAAATTTTGTTGAAGAAATTGGAAAAAATGCAAGGAATATGAAAGGAAAAGCAGTCAAAATGTTAGTCATACAATAGTAATGATTAATCAAGTAGTGTATTGTACTATAGTTTATTATAATTTAATATTATTGTGTGTCTCTCTCTTAATTATAACACAAACAATAATGGAATCAGTTATTTGTTTGATGTTCATATGACAAATTTTGAATTGTATATGATATAGTTTGTTGGATGGTATGCCATATTTAACATTTATCATAACATGGATATGCTCGTTCCTTAACTTGAATTTAATGAATTCTCTCTGTGTGTCCCTCTCTCTCTCTAGCCCACACGTACAAGACTGTAGGGGTGGCTGTAGTAATTATAATTTCCGCGTTGAATTATAATGCGGCGCCTGGTATTTTAGACGGAGTTCTATAGATGACAAGACCATTGTTAATGGCTAATAAGACGGTTTTGTACGGTGAGACGATTTAATTTAATTTACGTAATTGTTATTTTTTACACATCATTTTACTAAATTCTACACAATTTTTCCTATTATTTCCTTTTTGCCCCTCTTTACACCTTGAAAAGAAAAATAGAACCCAACCCTTACCCCAACAAACCGTTCTCGACCTCAAACCCCAAGGCCCACTGCCGATGATGAGTCATCTTCTGAACCGGATGCACTTTTTCCGACGGCTTGCTTATCGTACTCTCCGACCCAACAACATGATGATTAGAAATGAGGGTTAATTTAACATAAGGGTAAGATTAAGTACATTTGATTTCCTCTATCTCGCAATTCGCGAGAGTTATTTCGACACTGAGATAATGTGTTGTTGTAGAGTGTGATTTTTATGTATTACTGACATTCAATTATTTATGTAGGGGAATGATAATGCCACAATCCTTTTTGTTAATGCCACAAAAATACTACAAGGTAAGTCTAAGAGAATGTTACTATTCACCTTTATTTTTGGATGTATCATTAGATGTCTTGCATTTTTTTATTATACTGTTACTGTTAGGATGTAAACTTAGTCATACATCAGTGGTGCAAAGACGGAAAATGATATTTGTTAGTGTCCATTAATGATATGAAGCCTTATGAAAAGGAGTCCCAAAAGCTAATACTCCGGTTAGATTGTGTGAGCTTGGTTTAAAGCGAACAATACCATATACTCCCTTTTATTCAGCCTATAGTTTCCCTTTCTCTAATATATGTGAGTATATTATAATGAAAGTGAAACATTAAGTTGAATAAGAGGAAGTATATTATTGTGTACCATAGATACTAAGATAACATGAATCCAACAACAAGTATCAACACTTCAATAAAATAATTACTTATTGCATTACTGAATAATCTTTGCAAATCGACTCTTAGAAAGTAGACAAGACAAAGGAAAAGTTACTTTATTTATTTTTGTTTAACAGCAAGCCTCCCTTGTAATGAACATATCTGTCACAAGTTTACGACAAGTTAAGTACTATTTATGTGGGTAGATCAGACAAAAAAGAACGTTACTCTCTAAAATACTTTGCTTTTGTCTCATGATTTTCATCTACCCACATGAGTAATAGTATTTTAATCTGTCGCAAATTTGCGACGGATCACAAATGATAATTCGTGTTTGTTTAATACGTAAATATGATTTTCTAAAAAGAAACGAAAAAATTACGTAAAAGTAAACTAAAAAAATTACGTAAGCGTAAACTATTCGCCGTGACGGGGCCGACCCCTTTTGGTGGACCAGTGGGCTTGACCAGTTAGAGTGTTTTTGGGTTGAGGAATTGAGTAGATGGGCTCTTTAATGAATGACAAATAGTCAACTTTTGACCATCGGAGGGTTACTCCACAAAACCAAACCAATCAATCAAATTGGGGATTTAGGGTTTTACACCAAAATTAGGGTTTAATCCTCTCAAGCCGAAGATTTCAATCTGCAATCATGTCGAAGAAAAACAAGCTTTCTACTCGAAGGAAATTACATGAATTTGAACTTCAAAGTCCGTCCCTTTCTTTCTAATTTAATTTCATTATTACTGTATCAAATTATCAATTTTTATTAATTTTTTCTGGGTTTTTTTAGGGGAAAAGCAAGAAAAAGAGAAGAAAACGACGAAGCTTCATGCTAAGAAGAACAAAATGAAGGTAAAAATTCGATCTTTGCATCATTTGTTGTTAATTGATTTGATTGATATCTTAGATTGTACTGCATATATGTTTGTTTGTGGAGAAATTAGGGTTTTTTTGGGGGTGTAATTATGTGGTGTATTAGGTAATTTGTTGATTCTGAAGTGAGTGTCATTTTTATGATTGAAGGTTGATGGGAGTGATAAGAAGAAAAAGAGAAATTTTGTGGTAGGGAAGAAGAAGTTGAAGACGAAATTGTCGGCGACGGCGAAAGCTAAAGCTGCCCAAGCTATGGAACTTGATGCATGAGGTGCATTTCTCTTGAACAATATTGAGATTTTTCGTATTAATGAAATGTTCAGCTTCTTATTAATTTAATGTTTGATCATAGTTTATGTTAGGTTCCTTGTGTAAGTTTCGGAATAGTTTGATGTAGCGGCTTCAAAACAAAATCAAATGAAATCGACATAATTCAAACTTGCTTTGTCCCCCCAGTTTCTATCTTAATGATGCTTTGGTCTTGCTTGGGTAGGGTCGTATCTTACTGTCGCCTTTGGTGGGTGAATTCTGTGTCTTCGCATTTTAGTGTATAGAAGTACTAGTTGAGTTCAATAGTTCCTCGCAAGTTGCACAAATTTCCTCTTGAATATGAGGTTGCTTATGTTTTCAAGATCTATTTTAAGTATCAACTATGAGTACACGGCGTGGTTGTTGCTGTTCAATGTGAGAACTGAAACCATTTAGACTGGATTTCTATACTTCTACATCTTGCCTAGCCCTGTTATATTTGGTACTTAGTTACAGAGTGAGATTTTGCAGTTGGCGTGCAGTAACTATGATTCAAGATTACGTGCATTGTTGGAGTTAGTCTAAGTTACAAGGGTTGAGCAATGGTTTAGTAATTATTCGCAGACCTGAATTTTACACAGAATAGTAATGTCATGGCACTCTTTTATCATATTCCTACTTATTTGTAGCCACCCATGTGCACTGTACAGTAGATTGGTCCTTTGCTTTTCGCGTCTTAGTTATGGACAAGGGGTATTTTTTGGGTAAGTACGTTTGTTCGAGGCAATGGCTAATAAACAAGCTCCACAAGGAACAAGACACTTCCTGGAAGGCCGCCAACCATGACACATGAGACAAACGTAAATGACAAAGAAAAGCCGATCGAAACAAGACTACAAAATAGTAATGGGATACTTGCAAATCTTGTGCATAACACGTTATATTTGTGATTATTCTTAAAATTAAGATTAAACATTTCATTGCGCAGGTGAAGTTAAATAATTTAGGCGTCAGTCCAAGTAATGCCCATCTCCCCAAACTGGGGATCATCAGGGGAAACACCAAGGGCATCCCACACGGCCTTAGATCCATCCACAACATTGTCCCTACATGGTGGTTGGAATCCATGCTCCTCATCACACCCTACCGTAGAGTCACACTCATCCACCACCGTAGCGATCACACTCGCCCCGTTCCCACTTATCACGATTTGGTTACCACATCGAGACCCATCGCTGTACCACCCAGTGGACAGGGCCACCACAGGGCTGTCATCGGAGTGGGAGTGGTTTCCGTGACACTGGGAGGCTCTACCTCCGTCCCCTCCTCTCTCGAAGCTATTGAGGGTCAGGATTGCATTGGTCTGACTGGTGACTTGTGGTGAGCATGTGTGGGTCTGGTAGTTCTTCTAGGCTTCGCAGCACTCTGAACCACTAGGATCGCATTGGTCGGATGGGGCTTGCGTGCCGGTTAAGGTTCCTGATGGGTAACAGTCTTGGGCATGGATGTTGTGTGGTAGCAAGTTTGTGATGACCATGGAGAGTGTGAATACATAGTAGTAGCTCATTTCTTATGAACCTAATCAATTTCTTTCTCTTTGCAAAAGATAATTATGAAAGAGTTCAAGTTGGGTGTTTGTGAAAATTCAGGGGATAGGGGAGGGGAGGGGAGGGGAGGGGAGAGGAGGGGAGGGTATAAATAGGGGTTAGAAAACTCTTGTCAAGCACTCCCTCCAATTAATCCGGTTCGTATAATTTTTGTTATTTTGTGAGGGTTATTTTAATCAAATGATAAGAACCAATTGCATTTTTTTTTTCAGATTGGGTGTTTCCGCAACAAGTAGCCACTGTATAACTTGTTGCATTTTTTTTTTCTGTAGCGTATTCCTGGGTCATTAACTTTAAACAAGTCCAAGAGGTAGAAAGTTTGTTCCAATCAAATGCTAGACTGCAGAGAAATTAAATTTCTAGAAATTTAGGATGATCATTGTGAATATAAAAATTGCCAGTTTAATAAAGCTCAATGAACAAAAATATTGCAAATAAGAAAATGATGTTAAATGAAAAAAAGTAGTGGGTTGATTTAATAAGTGCGTTTTTTTAGGTATATTCAAGATCATGATAAGACTATGTTAATTTACTAATTACCAGTTTACTAGTGCTACTAATGGTGGGTACACTTGGAATGATGACAAACATAAAGTTGCAAGACTTGCAACAGTCAACTGTCAACATAAAGTTGCATGACTTGCAACGGTCAATAGGCGTTTCTAGAAGGGCCAAACACCTATGGAAGTCTACGCTCGTCCCTCTCGCACTCGACCCTGAATTTTCAGGGTCGAGTCACATATGGTTTTGAGAGCTTCCCATATAGATTCCTAGAAGTAGAGACAGGTGGTCCTGCTCATATGTGCGGAGTAATATAAGCTTAGTTGCCAAGTAATTAGTAATTACAATGAACGCCTAGCTGCAAAATTACGTACGCAAAATTAAAGACGAATTTGTCGGCGATGGCGAAAACTAAAGCTGCCCAAGCTATGGAACTCGATTCTTGAGGTTTATTTCTCCTGAAAAATATTGAGTTTTTCGTATTAGTGAAAAGTTTAGTTGCTTATTAATTTAATGTTTGATCTTAGTTTTTATTAGGTTCTGTGTGCTAGTTTCGGAATAGTTTGATGTAGGTGCTTCAAATCGAATCAAATGAAGTCTAGTTAACTCAAGCTTGTTTTCTCCACTTGGTTTCTATCTTAAACGATGATTCAGTTTGGGGTGGGTATCGTACTGTTATCTGTAGTGGCCTTGTGGGTGAATTCTCTGTCCTGCCAATGAGTGTATAGGTAGTCGAGTCCAAATTTCTCTTGCGATTTTGAGAAACTTTCTACTCCGTATTGATATAGTGTGTCATTTTTAAATCTGCAAGTACTCCAATATGAGTTCGCTTATGGTTTCAAGATCTATGTTATTAACTATGGAGTACTATGTTGGTGTGAATGTTGCTGTTTGACGTGAGAACTGATAAATCGGCTGATTTCAAGACTTTCATATCTTATTTACTTGTTTAACCCTGTAATTTTTGCTACAGACTCCGTAGTTTACAGGAGTGTTGGCGTTACAGAAACAAGGGGTGATCAGTGATTAAGTAAATATTATTCGTAAACCTGAATTTTACAGTGTAGTAGTATCATAGCACTCTCTTATCCTAGACCTATTTAGTTTTAGCTGCCTGTGAGGCTCTGTGCATGGGATTGGGCAAGGTTGTTCTACGCAATGTCTAATAAGTGAGCTGCACAAGGAATGAGGCGCAATCCCCTAGGCCGCTGGCATGGCATTTGAGACGAAAGTAGAGGCAAAGAAAAGCTGATCAAAACAAGACGGAAATATTTAAGGGTACTTCCAAACATTACAAAGAACAAGTTACGATTAGTGATTATTCTTTAATGTAAACCAAGGATTTTATTGAGTAGGTGAATTTAAATAGTTCAGGCGTCAGTCCAAGTAATGCCCATCTCCCCAAGCTGGGGGTCATCAGAGGAAACACCAAGGGCATCCCAGACAGCCTTAGACCCATCCACAATATTGTCCCTACATGGCGGTTGGTATCCATGCTCTTCATCACACCCCACTGTAGAGTCACACTCATCCACAACTGTAGCTGCCACACTCGCCCCGTTCCCACTTATCACAATTTGGTTACCACAGCGAGATCCGCCGCTGTACCACCCCGTGGATAAGGCCACAACCGGAGTGTCATCAGAGTGGAAGCTTCCGTCACACTTGGAGGCCCCACCCCCATCCCCACCGCTCTCAAAGCTATTGAGGGTAAGGATTGCATCGGTCTGACTGGTCACTTGTGGCGAACATGTATACGTCTGGTAGTCCTTCCCTGCTTCGCAGCACTCTGAACCACCAGGATCACATTGGTCAGATGGGGCTTGCGTGCCGACTAAGGTTCCTGAAGGGTTGCAGTCTTGCGCATAGATGTTGTGTGGTAGCAAGTTTGTGACGATCATCAAGAGCATGAATACAGAGTAATAGCTCATTTCTTATGATAGCAAGGGAGAATTCAAGTTGGATGCTTGTGATTTGTGAAAATGCAGTAGTAGGATAGGGTATAAATAGAGGTAGAAAACTTCTGTCAAGGGCAAATTCTTGTTTAGACGGACCTTTTCCGTCTGGAATGACGGAAAAATACGTGACCATTTTACAATAAACTGTACCATCAGTTTTTTTGTTAAAAAGTGACAATTTAGTTATCATTTTATCATTAAATGGTCACTTGTTATTTTATTATAAAATGTTGACATTTTCTCGTCTTGTGTTGAGACCGTCTCATGGGAGATAACTGTTGGGCGTTTCATTTTTCTTCTTGCGTATTTCCCTGTTTCCTTGACTTTGAACAAGTCCATGAGGTTGATGGTTTGCTAAAAGTCAACTGTTTCGAAATATCAGTAATTATCTTGTAAAACCATTGTATTACATTATACGGCCGTACATAAATGGGTACGAAATATTGGTCTCTCAATAAGCTTATTGAGAGACCGTCTCTCCCAAATTTTAGTGGTCGTACAATACCTTGTACGCCTCATTTAATACTCAGTACTTAGAATTTCTAGAGCATTAATTACTCCCTATATTTTAGAGAAAAAAAGTAGGTGCAATGAAGAACACTGATATTGGGCACGACCGCATCCGCATGAGGCTGCTTAAATTTATAGAATAAGACGGTCTCATACTATAAAAAAATTATCCATTTAACATTGATAAATAAGTTGTTTTTTTACATGATAAAGCAGTCTTACACAATAATTACTGGATAGAAAAACACTAACGTGAAATGAAAACTTTATAGAAAACTGCATTGAATGACGGTTATTTTACGAATTAAAAAAACTTTATAGAAAACTGCATTGAATGACGGTTATTTTACGAATTAAAAAAATAATAGTGTGTGTTTGCAACAATCAAGAGGCGTTCGACGACTTCGTATATTTGCCACAAGAAATTTATAATTGATGATGATAGGGACAATCTTAGCTTAATTGCCAAGTAATTTACTTCGTCGTAATTACCATTAACTGATGTACTTAATAGAGCCTAGTCACGAAATTACGTATACAAAATTACAAATCATCTGTATAAGTAAACATTTCCATCTTTCACAAGCAATACAGTCTGCACAATGAGTCACATGAACGAATTCCCTTCCAGTAAATTTGTACTAGCCATGCATCTCCTTTCACCAAAAAAACAAAAACAGAACTCCGGGACAGACCTTTTCGGATCAGTAAGAGCAACAAATATGTACACCGCTCATCAAAATGAAGAACACAAGAACATTACATTTTCTACAAATGACCCTAGTTACTTCCTAGAGGGATATACAGCATGGTATGTCCGTCAGCTTTGCCTGGTTAAACCTTGGAGGGACAATGTCTCCCAGATCTTGTCTTTACTCAGGTTGAACACATTAAGGAAAACAGCATGCCTTATATACATCTTCGGAACAATCTTCGGGTTCCTCACTACCACAAGGCTATCATTGATGCCCTTAAAAGCTTCAGCAATGACATATTGAAAACTACTCCCAGTTTTTGTAAGCAGCACTTCTCGAAACTTGGTTGGCAACAGTTCAAAAACATCAGGCCTCAGCAATGCATCGTTAAGCAGGTTCAAATACCGGTCTGTGTTTAGACAGATTAAGCTTAGCAGAATCACTAGGTTTAGGACGAGAAGTTGGGTAGTACAAGAAGTTGGCCCATATTTGTTAACCCATTCCTCCACGTCCTGCCGGTTAACAAGTAGCTCATGGATAGTACAAGCTAAGAAGTCGTGGGTCGAAGTCATCAGATCTGAAGTTTCTTTGGGACCCGGAGTAAACGTTTCTGGATTGACGTCCCAGTCAAGGTGTATAATCCAATCAATGAATGATGGTCTTGTCGTAAATAAACACCCGCTAAAGCTAGAAACCATCACTAGCAGTTGATTCAGCAGATAAACGAAACAAGAAGGGGATATGACGCGATTTCCTTTGGATTTTGTTTCGTAGATCTCTCTTAATGCATCACGAAAATAGCAAACCTGTCCTCCACCCTTGACAAGATCATTTAACAGTGGCTTCCAAGGTGAGCCTATCTCAAACTTTCTTAGGATTTCCTTGTAATGTTCAGAAATTTGCCTGCTTGATCCAATCAGTACTACCACCACCTGAACAAGTTGTGCAAGTGTCGGTTTCTTCTGAGAAGAAATATCCTCATAGACGACGCGAGAGTTGAATCTCCTCAGAATGGCCTCCTTCAAAATGTTTCGAAAAAACCCAGTTTGAATTATGCTCTCTTTTGTCACTAACGTCAACTTATCCACAGAAAACACTGACACAAAATATTGATCTGCAGAAAGGTCAATGTAGTTTATTAGAGTACGCCAGTCACTGTCTGTGTGTTTCAGAAACCTGCAATGTGTTAACAGAAATGCCGCCGTTTGAAAAATTTGAAAGTGAATATATTGGTGGTAGTACACGGGCATCGAGTTTCTAGCACCCAACTTGAGGACCATATTAAGGGTATCCAAGACTCTGCTGCCAACGAAAAGTAGCTCAGAACACCAATATCTTACACCAGCATTCACAAATTGCCATTTATTTAGACTATCCTTCTTATCAGACCTTCTGGGGATGGTCTTCACCCATATGGCGTCAGGATATAGCATAAAGTAACCTTTATCGGGATCACTCGAACATTCTCTTACACCAAGGTATTCCATGCAGAACGCTCCATACTCCGTATATTCAGCAGGTCCTGTTACCTTAAGAGAGCTGAGGTAACTGAGAATCTTTTCAACATCATCTTTCCACAAATTCCAGTGCCAACACAATGTGTTGACAGACACCTTATTCCTTGGACCCCTAACTTCTGAATGACTCCCTGACTTCTCGAGCTCAGAAAGCAATAGGTCCAAAACTTTCCGAGCAGCCACAAATTTTCCCATTAAATTCTGATTCATGCTTGACTGTGCCAACTGTTGTTGCAGATCATGAAAGCCACACTTCTCATTTGACAAAAGCTGGATGTTTGCAGAGACAATTTTATGGAAATCGGGCATGTATTTACAAGCAGAAGCTTTTGCTTTCAACGAAAGCTCCTCCTTCGATGCAAAATCTTTTATTGGCCAACCTTCACCATCATCGGCCCAAAGGCTTCCGGCCAACACAGAATCAAGATACAGCAAAGAGGCATCATGATAATGATGACCTTTCTCTAACAAATTGGCTTCAAGTATGATGTTTCCCATCTGTCTCGCGAGTTTGGCAGCATCAATATACTTCTCAAAATCTATTAGCAAGTCCAATAGTTCATTTTGGCAATCCAACTTCTTTAGAAAGGATTGCATTGATCTGAAGGAGCAAAAATCCTTGACATGTTTCATCATTGCCTCCATGTCTTGCTGTTTATGAGCAGCATAAGCACATTTCTCAAGAAACATTTGCTCACTAGCGTTCATATCCATTCTGGCTTCTTCTATAAGTTTATTAAAGTGTTGCCGCCAGCTTCGTATGTATTGCAACCCCAATTCAAAAAGCTTGCCTTCAGAGCAGGCATTCAAACATTCATTAAAAAGCTTAGCTTTGGCATAGATTTCAGCAGCCTTTCCATACCGCCCAGCCAATGTGAAACATTGACCAGCTCGTTGGATATCAGATTCTCCAATATATATTAACCCTGGCATGGACAAAGTTGATGAATGGTCAGAGACCCAAAAACCGCAACCAAAAAGATAAATGGAGAAATAAGCATTAGTTAGTCTAGAGAGTTCATTGCTATTATTCATCATAATTCAAAATCAATTTTTTTTGGTGTTAAAGGAGCCGCAAGGGTAGTACAATTACAATGGGTGAGGGATTTAAACCTTTGATCTAACGTCCAAAAGCCTCATTACCGAACCAGACAAAGTGAGTCTTTGATTCCATCGAGTAAGCAAACAAAAGAGCAGAGATTATTAGTTTAGACTCTGAATGAAGAATATATAAACATTGGCTACTACAGTAGCCTTTGTGAAGAGAATACATCATTGTACAGTTATCGTTTTTAGTTCACTCTCTTTAGGATTACGTAAGAGGGCACAATTACCTGCTTTTTCAAAATTCTCAGCATCAAAGTAACATTCAGCTGCTTTCTTTCTGTTTGCAATGCTTTCAAACAACTGAGCAGCTTCTTCAAGCATTTTCAATGACTTGTCTACACTCAAGCTCCTTACATTCTGAGCAGCTTCTTTAAGTTCAGAAGCTCTGGTATAGGTTTCCCAATCTTTTTCTCCAGCACGTGCGAAGCATTGCGCTGCTGTCTTGTAATTACGGACTTCGAGCATCTACAATAAAAATATGCAGAAACTTTCATTGTAAACAAAAGCATCCTATCATCTTGGGTACTTGGGTTTAGGGGTGATTACAG
This sequence comes from Silene coronaria, assembly GCA_028566215.1. Taxonomy (NCBI): domain Eukaryota; kingdom Viridiplantae; phylum Streptophyta; class Magnoliopsida; order Caryophyllales; family Caryophyllaceae; genus Silene; species Silene coronaria. The sequence continues at coordinate 41,741 of JAOWBH010169369.1, forward strand.
AAACAGTAAAGAAATAACTAATAAAAATTCGAAGAACAAGATATAGAAGTTTTATTATTAAGCCGAACCTTCAAGCCCTGAAGTTTCCAGTCATATAAGCTACTTATAACAGGCATTTCCCGAGCATAATCATCATCCAATTTTTTGACTTGGATGGTATTAAACTTCTGCCAGTAGCGTACAATTGGCAATGAAAAACTGCCACTCTCTTCACATATCCATAACCTTTGCTTTGTTCGGGTTACAGCTACATACAGTTGCTTTAGTTCATAACACAATATATTGTGTTTTAAATGAGAAAATTGAGGAAGAGACTCCTGGTTTGCCGGAAGAAGTCGTTTCTCAACCATGTACTCGTATATTATCCTCCATTGTTCTTGCAATGGTGATGTCCTGAAGAAGTTGTACAGCAATACATCCTGCATTTAGATATATTCAGCCATGAGTACGACTAGTGCTGGCAAGTCTGACCCGACCCGAAACCGAGCAAACCCGACCCGATTGGACCCGAAAATATTGCGACCTGAAACCGACCCGACCCGACCCGATGACGACCCGTAACCCGACGTAACCCGATTAAGGTTGACCCGAAACCGAACCCG
>JAOWBH010169370.1:0-19364 GCA_028566215.1 Silene coronaria
ATACATCCAAGCCATGATGCCTCCTCGTCTGCCTGTATTCGCCATGTTGTTCCAAGACTGCGGTAGTTTGATTGGTAGCTACTGTTTCATCCAAGTCAAGGATATCTTTCTGTATCTGGAGAGCTGCATTATTTTCTCTTTCAGTGTTGTACACTTTCCAAGAAGATGACTTACGAGCCTGTGATAGCGACACTAATTGGAATCACTTGTCTTATTTGCCTGGTCAGATCTTTTAGACTCTGGCAGTTGTATGACCCTTTTCTCCAGAAGGTCATCTAGCATCCCTGACAAGTCAGAGTCAAGAAACGGATACTTCTTAGCTTGTAACTCTTTCAATGTAGGCTTGTCACGCTGATAGTTATAAGAAAATGACTCCTTCATCTTTTCATACTTAGGCTTTGATGAAATCTTAACAGGCGTGTTGCTGGTTTCGACGACTATTGTCTCCTTTCCTATTGACTTGGAGCCTTTATCTGTCCTTTTGAATTCCTTCTTTTTAGTTGGCGTCTTGGAAGAAGTTGATCGAGCTTTGACACACCCCTTGATTGTAATCTTCATCTCGTGGGCGCGGGTTGCCAATTCCTGAAAGCTACTCGACTTGTTCCCTTTCAAGATATAGAAAATATCCCAGCTCATCCTGTTAATGCACATTTCCATTGCCGAAGTTTCACTTAAACAATCCTTGCATTCTAGACTCAACGCGCGCCATCAGTTGATGTAGTCGACGACAGGTTCATTCTCCCACTAGACAGTGTTTGTTAGTTCGCTCATGCTGACGATACGCCTGGTGCTGTAGAGCCTTTTTAGAAATTCATCTTCCATGCGACCCCAACTTTCAATTGACTCGGAATCCAGATCCATGTACCAGTCAAATGCAATTCCTTTAAGGGAACGCACGAACTGCTTGACTAGACGATCACCATCAGTTCCAGCATTGTTGCATGTCTCGACAAAGTGGGCGATATGTTGCTTTGGATTTCCTTTCCCGTCGAACTGTTGAAACTTTGGAGGTTGATAACCATGAGGCATGCTCAGCCTGTCAATCCTCTTGGTGTAAGGCTTGATGTAGCGCTCGCTGCTGGTCAAGCCATCTCCTAGCTGACTTTTGATTGTATTGGCTATCAACTCTTTAAGTTTCTTTTCACTGAAGAAGCCAATTTCATTTCTAGAGGGCTTTCCACAATCATCTTTGTCATCATCCTTATCCGTATCATCATCCTTGTCGGAGTCGGTGTGTTCACTTGAGGCCTTCTTCTTATGTAGCTCTATCACCTCCTTTTGAAGTTCATCAATCTTTTTGTTCTTTTCTTCATTTTCTTTCATCATCTTATCAAGGAGACTACCAGGTTTTGGATTTGTTCCTCAACACTAGAGCTAGCAATAGGAGTGGAGGTTTCCTTCTTCTTCGGCGGTGCCTTGGGTTTAGAAGGGGAGATCTTGTTGTTGGCTTTAACACTTCTAGTATCCTCAGGTGAAGTGACTTCATTTTCCTTATGTGCGGGAGAAGAGGCAGCGATGATAGCCTTAGCAGCAACAGCTATGAAAGCAACGGAGATTTTGCGTGGCCTGGTAGGGACGTGTGCAGAGCGCAGACTTGCAACAACGTTGTTGAGAGCAGTAGTTTTCCTTGCCATTCCTCTAGTGCAGACGCCGGGGGATTGCATAGCTTGCAAGGCTGAGGGGATGGGAGTACCAGCAACGGGAGTACCCTGCAGGATACCTGCGTAGGTCTTTTTGGAAGCGCTAGGTGATATGTCCTGGTTGGTAAACATCTTTTTGTAGTAGGCTTAACTTGTAAAGTAGTAGAGATTTTCACGTCGGGTTCACCAAATTTGTAACGACAAATTTTGTATTTGCGATAACTGAAATACAAAACAAGGAAACAAAAGTAATTTTTATTAATATTAGAAATGTTCGTGTACAATCTCTAATAATCCTCTAATTCTAACTAAACAAACATGGTATACGTGCACGATCCACGTAAGGGGTGCGCATGCGTTTTGTAGGGGGGGTGCGCGTGTAGAGGGTGTATGCACTCTACGCGCGACGTTGGCTTGTATTCTTGAGAGGGTCGAACGACTTGAATCTCTCTTGAACGTTTGAGTATTTGAGTTTTCTCACTTAGGCATCACGAGTGTTTGAGTATTTGAGTTTGAGTGTTTGAGTTTTCTTGCGCATGCGGCACGAATTTGACGTGCTTGTTGATTGCTTACGATGAATTTCACGAAATTTCCCGAGAGAATTTCAGAGCTTTTCTTCACTTCTTCCTTCTTCTTTTTTATCTCAAATGACAAAGCTTGACTATTTATAGAGAAAAGTCGGGCTTTTTATCGGGCTTAGTCGCAGGCCCATTTATCGGATTGTTTGCGAAATTGGCCCAAATTGACTTCTTTTTGGCCCCGAATAACTCAGAATGACCCAAATTTATTTTAAAAGGGACAAAATAATTAAATCGAGTAAAAGTATTTATTATTAACTCAACTTAATTAATTTATATTATTCTCGACACTTAAATAAAATTTTAGGGCCTACACATAGCAAACATGTCAAGTTGAGGAAAACAAAGGTAAACAATTAACCGCGATAAATGGAGTTGTTTACATGGCATCATAAGACACATCTTCATGTGCAGGAAATTAGGCCGATGAAAATGGTTATTGTCAAAGGGCTGGACATACATACATACATACTGCTAGACCAGACCCAACCGAACTGAACAACACAAAAGTAGACCTAATAACCCCGAAATGAAACTCTCGACATAAACTCCTGTTGCAGCTATTTTGACCAGAAAAACAAGCACCCACCTGAGATTCTTCAGGAGATTTTTTACTCGAATCAATTACCTTAAGTTGTTTTCTACAGACTATGGTGGCTTCCGAAGATCAAATTAAGCAAACACGAAACAACGAAATGCAAAATTGCTAATTGAAATAAAGCTAGCTGTATAATACTATTAAGATTCATTCATATTGCAGTATAAATGCCAATATTAATATGGGCTTTCTCAATTACAATAAGCAGAACACACACAGTATTCTGCCTTTAATCCAAACCCATTCAACAAAATTAATACAAAAACAATAATAATACCGATTTTCTGGTAAACTTCGATTAAATCAAACAGCTAATTGCACAAGATGAGCCTAGTGAGAGCGAGAACGAGGCAAGAAAGCGCAAAGAAAGACATAGAAACCAAATCTGTAGGAGACCATTTTCTAACAACTTTACTACTACTAGTCTCAATCCTCATACTTTTAGCTCTTCGAAGCGCATCGACTTGTTTCAGCAAATCAAACTCAATACCCTTTTTCTTAAGCTCATCTACACACTTCCTCAGCAGCTTCCCATCCTCTTTCTCTCGATCAAGCAGCTTCTCGAGATGAGACTCCACATCGGTCTTATACCTAATCGCCCAAATAACCGCCATTGAGAAGATAAAGGAACAAATGGAAGGGACCCATGATCGCTTACAAGCGTGGCTAAGATGAGGAGGAGGGTCGTCGTTGTCGGAAGACGAGATATTGAAGAGAAGGAGAAGTGATAAGGAATGGAAAACAAAGAATAAAGTGTAAAGGGAAGTGATTTCTTTACGGATACCGTCGATTTGTGATTCTTTAAGGGAGATTCTACCCATGATTAACTCTTCCTCTTTCAGCCATTGTTTTAGAAGAAGTTTGTGGGTTGGAGTGTTTGCTATTTGATCAAGTGGGTGTTGTTGTTGTTCTTGTGATTTGCCTTCCATTGTTGTACAGTATGAAAACTCAGAGTGAGAATGAGAGATAGATATGAATCTTCAGATTTATTGAATTTGCAGAGATGTAGGCTTAGTAGTTAGAATGAGGAGGAGCGTTGTGCAACGGTCGGATTTGGATTTCAAATTTATTGTTTAGGATTATTTTTTCAACATGGTAACGGTCGAGTATTCAACTGTTTAGTTTAAATTCCAAATCCAATTTCATAAAACGGTTTGGAGATCACTTTTATTTACGAATAAAATATTGGGATGAAATGTGCGTTACAAAAATAGTTTTAACTATGTTGGAAGCTCGACAAAGAATTGAGTCTAATTTAAGTTCTAAATTCTCAAAATGCTTCAAATATATAATTATGAAAGTCAGTTGGGATATTCTCGTGTGTACGGTGTATCCCTTGATTATTTCATTCTCTCACTTATACCCCTCTTTTTCGGATTTTAAAAAAAAAAACTTTGACTACTCAACTCTTGGCCACGAGTTTAGAAAAGGATTAATTTTTTTTTTTCAAACCAAAGATCTCATAAAGACGACAATTTTGAAGAAAAAAAAATCACCGTTTCCGAAACTTGTAATTGGGAGTTCTTGTCGGTCAAAGTTTATCCCTTTAAAAAAACTATAATTCTTTTTTTCAAACCGAAGATCTCGTAAAGACGGGCCATTTGAAAAAAAAAAAAAAAAAAAAAGTACCATTGTCTGAAAACGTATACAAGAGTTATGTTCAGTCAATTAATTTTTTTCAAAGTATATAAATGAGAAAATGAAATATTTGAAGGATCCTAATTCAATTTTAATTCTTAATTCCCAAACATAGCATGGAATTTGTACCCATGTCCCATACCACGACCACGACTCATGAAAATCTCAAAATAAATATATGGGGCATTGGGTCAAGTCTAGAGCTGGCAAAAGCTGGCCCAACTTGAGAAACCGACCCGACCTGCCCGAAATCCGACCCGATACAACCCAAAATTGGGTGACCAAAAATTGAACCGACCCGACCCGCTAACCGATAACATCCTTATTTTTTCCCGACCCGTAACCCGATATTGACTCAACTCGAGAGATGACCCGATAATGAATTTGTTTAATAATAGTGTAAATAAGACCAAATTGATATTAATCTTAATTTTCATTTAAAAACAACAATTAATACACTTACGAGTTGTTTAAACATAAAATTACTCATCTAAAACTAAATACATGAGAGAAAATATATGCTATACTGACCCGCTAACGACCCGCCCGGCTTGCCACCCGCTAATGACCCAACCCAACCCAACCCGAACTTGTAACCAACCCGACACAACCCAAACCCAATATAACCAAACCCATAACCGGCCTGAGTGACCCAATTGTCGCCTGTAGTCAAGTCTATGTAGTTGTATTTTATTATTGTGAAGTATGTAAACCTAAAAGAGTATTTCCAAAGACTCCAAAGTCCTAAATTCCTAATGAGATCCAAATTATACTCGCGCAAAACATGTACAATTAGTCTTGTTTGTGACAGGTCGGATCTTGTGACGAGTAGTTTGTGAGAGGAAATGGGTAGATGGGACAAAAGAGGGACAAGGAGGGACCCCCATGTGCTTCTCCACTCACCCTAAATGGGTTTTTTGTGCGGGGAAACGATATCCGTCTCTTACAAGAGACGGATACCTCCCGTCACAAGTAAGAATTTGTGAAACACGTATTGGAGTATCGCTGTATCAGGCATTAAATTTTCTATACTAACCTTTGTTTCTAAATTCAGCTAACATGTTACGCCGTACTGAGAGAAATGTACGAACACATTTTCTATTTTTGGAGCTATATTTGAGAATACAGATTAAACGTGCTTATATTTTTTTAAAAAAAAAAAACGTACTAGACATTTGAACAAGCTAGATGTAATTAGCAAAACAAGTCCATTGGTTTGCAATAGGGGGAGAATTGAACAAATAAAGCAAGGTAACCTATAACTGTACTTTTGGAGCTAAACTCCCCAAACATCGGCAAACAGGATCAGCTGTCAGCAGCAACGTACGTAGCCAGACTAGACCTGGGCAAAACAAACCTGACTCGAGTGACCCAGTAACGATAACTGGTTACTTGTCCGCACCTCCAAACATACCCATCATGTCCTTAGCCGAACCCATGTTACCCATTTGTTTCATCATATTTTGTAAGCCACCCATGCCTCCAATTTGCTTCAGCATTTGGGGTGGCAAGATCTTACCCATGTTTTGCGCATTCATATTTCTAGTTAATGCACTCATATCTCCCTTTTTAGGGATCTTAAGTCCCTTCATCTTGCTCCATATCTTGGCAAGTCGTTTGAACTCTTCTAACATGTCCCCAACTTCTTTAACATGACGGCCTGAACCACGAGCAATACGCATGATTCGTGACTCGTTCATAAGCTTTGGATTCGTACTGTCCAACTCTGCAACAAAATAATCAAAAAAAGTTGGAAGTGGATTCTGGTTTAAAAATACTCAAGGTAACAAAGCAAACCAGCCTCTTAACTTATTAAGAAATGCTAGAAGCAATTGATCAGATTATCAGTTAATCTCACAGTTTATATATAAAATGAAACTAAATTCTTACATGAGACCGTCTTTATATTTGACGAACCATTTATCCACTATATGAGGAATAAATGCTAAAGTGTTGGTCTCACAGTGGGACGGTCACATACATAACTTAACTGAAAAGGGAAATCCAAGACATAACAAACTAACTGACCTTCATTTGTCATTGAGTCCATTATCGTCATATATCGCTTAATCTTTGCCTGGCTTTCCTTCTCCTGACCTTTGGGCATTAGCTCAGCACTGAAACCAGGCAACATTGAAAATACCTACAGCAGAAACGGGGTACTTAGTTTCATTTAGTACAAGAACAAGTTTCAAGTAGAATCAATACAAAATAAAAAAGAAAAATAAAGACAGCAACCACTACATCACTCAGGCAACGCATCTGTCTGAACATCGATAAATACTGTATCAAATACCGAATCACATTCAAAACCTCCAAAAAAATAAGAGCTAGTAGTTGACACGAACTTGAATAGCAGACCGGGGGTGTTTGGTTGGAGCTTTTGGAATGGAATTAGATACCCAATGGATTCTAACTCCATTCCAACCCCTTGGAATCTCATACCCACCTCTCCCCCCAAGTTTCTAAATCCATTCCACCCTATTATTACAACTATATCCATTCCAAGGTCTAATCAAACACCTATGTCAAGTATGGGGTTCTAACTCCATACCTCTATGGAATCACAATCCATTCCAATATTTTGAACCAAACGACCCCTAAGAGTTTCAACAAAGGATACAAGCTTATGTTGCCCTATCCCAAACATTACACAAACATTACACAGGGACATATTTTTAGAAGTTATGATCACTGATAAGTAAAATGAAGTACACAGCAAGCTAAAAGAAGAATATATAGCCCACCTGACCGATAGGGCCCATCTTAAGTATATTCTGAAATTGCTCGTACATGATTCTGAGAGTAAAATTCCCCTCAGACAGCTTTTGTAAAAGTTCAGGTTGCTGGTCCATGGGAACAACTTCTTGAATTTTATCCATAAACCCGGACCAATCACCCATACCTATCAAAGAGAAAGAGAGATACACTGTTAACATCAAGGAAATAAATAAATTAAAATGTTAAACGAAGTGCAAAATAGAAGGTTAGATTTATACCCAAAAGGCGGCTAACAAATGGCTTGACATCAAAAACTTCAAACTCGTCCATATGCTCTCCTGTTCCTATGAATATCACAGGACTCTTGGTTGCGGCCACACTGCACTTACACGTAACAGCAATTCAATGATGCTGGAAGCCACTGAGTTGTTTGTTTTTATGCGATACAACAGCAGGTCAAATAAAATAAACATGAAACGTATATGCTAGATTAAAAATCTACAAGAGTATACTGAAAATTATTTGAAGGCTTCACAGACGGCAAATAAGAGCAGGGATACTGAACCCATATACTTCTAATAGAATTTTTCAAAAGTTGCCCGATATTGGAAATGTTAGTGAATCGATTCGAACGGACCAGAAAGCGAAGTAATAAATCCAACTTCCTCCTTCCATCATTTGAGGGACTAGTTGTAATTGACTACTTTCTACGTTTGTGGTTACTCTTTCCTAATACTATCTTTTAATCTTATCCTTCATTTAGACTGGGATAGCCTCCAAATTAGTAGGAGGCAACATAATCAATGATCCGTAAAAATTGAAAAAAAAAATCAAGTTGACTTAATATGGACACTTACGCACTAAGAACACCTCCTCCCTTTGCATGACCATCCATTTTTGTAATAATAACAGCACCAACAGCAACACTTTGCTTAAATGCTTGAGCTTGCTCAAATGCAGACTGACCAATGCTACTATCCATGACGAATATGACAAGATCTGGTTTCTGCAATAAAAGTAATTCAACACAACTAATCAACTAGTTCTCATTCAACACAGCACAACACAGTATAGATGACAACAAACAGGGTCAAAGAATAAAGTAGTTCTCGAGATTACCGTTGCCTCAGCAACTTGTCGCATTTCTTCAAACAGAGCCGCTTCTTGCTTGTGACGTCCACTTGTATCAATTATGACAAGATCATAATTTTCCTTTTTAAACTTTTCTAGACCTTCGACAGCAATCGTCACAGGGTCTGAATCCATATAACTGTTGACAAAAAGTAGGTTATCACCAAAGGAGATATACTTCAAACCCATCTATCAAATTATAAATACATGCCCAGTGGAAGTGTGTTGCTTCTAGTCAAACTGCCTTTTTATATTTTTTACGAAATGTGATTAGTTGATTTATGAGCATTACGTGCAATTGTCACATACGTAGTGAAAGGCCGCCTCTATAACTTCCCCATCTCCATAATAAGCTATGGAAGTGTAAGTAGTAAAAGCATATGATGGTTTAAAGGTACCTTCCATAAAATGGAATTTTTGCTTTGGTTGCATTCTGCTTCAACTGATCAAAAGCACCAGCTCTAAAAGTATCAGCACAAATAAGAGCTGGTTTCCAACCCTTTTTCTGATGATAATGTGCATACTTTGTACAAGTTGTTGTCTTTCCAGAACCTGGTAGAATAATATGTACCAAATTAATAAAGGGAGATAAAGTTCACACGAAAGTCAAAAGGAGGCAAGTGCGAAAATACTTCAATGGTTAAGGTTTTGATTACCTTGTAAACCAACAAACATAACAACGCTTGTTTTCCCCTTCTTTGGGACAAAAGATGGCTTCCCAGCATCCAACATCTTACACAGCTCACTGAAAACAGCCTAGAAAAAAAAACAATTCTTAATTCCATTAGAAAAAAAAAACTCGAATATAAATGGCACCTACGAGTTAAATGATCTAAAATGTGCAAAACAATTTTATTTAACTCAACCTGAGACACACATTGCCCAACTAAATTTTCCTTCTACTACATAGGATGTAAATTGTATGGAATAATGTTTACGGAAATCTGAACTACCTAGTTTACTAAGCTAGCAGCCACCAACCATGTACATATTCATGAGTAACCTAACCACAGTTGCATAGTTTGGGATTCGGTCAGCAGAACCTCAAATGGAATCATCCTTACTAGTATAAAATTCATTTGTGAACTACATTCCTGGAATATATTTGAACACGTCAATGATCTTAGAACCCTACTCTGTTCGTCAAATCATATCAAACTCCAAACCATGCAAATGATGCAAAACCGGGTGTAACCCCACAACCCCCAAACATCACCACTCGCTTCATAAATCACAACATCGCGCTAAACCACTAATATTCAGCTTTACAAGCCAAAGCTCAGAAGTCAGCATCAATCCAATCAACACCTCCCATAAACTAAATATCTAGAACACTTCAAATTGTCTCCCTGTCGTGTGTCCACACAACACTTGGACACTACGAAACGCACCCAAGTCCGAGTAACATAGACCATATAAATCATGATTTGTCATAATACTTTCCATAACAGATTAATGATATCGAAACTTGGACATAATCCGTCAAAGTCTCCCGCCTATGACTACAACATATTAATACAGTATAATGACAACAACGATAACAATAACAAAATGGCTTAAATCACAGTAAACTCCAGAAGTAAATATAATTACAGCAGAATTAAAGATCAAAATGAAATGAAACCGAAACGGAAACGGAAAACAAAACGAAAAACCCTAATTTGAAGGAATAAAATAGAAAACCTGCTGAATAATACGGCGTTTATTATGACCAGCAGCAAGATCATCAAGATTAACGATCTTCTTAATATTAGTAGTCATATCACGAACAAGTTTGAATTGAACATCGGATTGTAACAAGGCGCGAGTGATCTCATTGAGGCATTCATTCAAAACTTTTTCATCGATAATTGTGGCATTGCTCATCTGCTGGAGAGCACGCGAGATGCTCCCCCCTAATTCTGCTAACACCATTTTTGATTGATTATTATTTGTTGAACCCTAGATTTTGGGGATTAATTTGGGGGAATCGGAGGAAAGGGTGGTGGAATTGAATTAGGGATTGCGTTGCGACGATGAGTTAAAGGATTGTTAAGAGGAAGATTGAGATTAAGTTTGAGGGTTGAGGGTTGAGGCCTGAGGGGCAAGATACGGATTTTGATAACCTTAGTTCTGGGTATATATTCAAGTCTTTAATGAGAGTACTGTTTATAGGGGGGTGTTTTGTAAAGTCGGATTGATGGAAGTTTGAGCATATTGAGGATAGGGGTGTTTAAAAAGTGGTTCGGATCGGTAAATCAAATTGGTTGATCAGTCCGGTTCAGATCGGATATATGCCAATCTGGTTTTCAAATCCCAAACAATATGACGACCAGTCTATGGTCCATACTAAAAAAAATAAAATCAATTTACCCTTTAAAATGGAATCGTTCCGGTTTAAACCTGGAAAAAAAACAGACATAAAGGGTTTAGATCTTGGTCCACTCCTAACCTGTCATTTTAGATAATTTATTTTTATTATTTCCATGCTAATACTCCCTTCGTCTCGACCAATAGTCTACAATTGTTTTATACAAGATTATTAAGGTAAGGAGAGATGAATGAGTTTATAATTATTAAAAAATCAAAACCAACTTGAAATGAGTAGGAAATGTAATGGCCTCACTCACCTAGGTTGCTTTAATTACTAGAAAAGGAAAGTGTAAACTATAGACTGAAACACCCATAAAAGAAAAGTGTAAATTATTGACCGGAATGAAGGGAGTACATTATTATTAATGTTGTTGTTATTGTTGTAATTATTACTACTACTTTATTATCTTAATTCATAAAATGAGATCAAAGCAGTTATATTGTATAATATTTAATTTTATACTACAAGTTAATGAATAACGTTCTCGTTAAATAAATAAGCCTTTTAATAACGTTTTGTGAAGGATTTGCGGACGGGGACTCGTCTAATGAGGTGTGAGAGTCGGGGCGACCTTTATCCACTTTCTACCCCTACGGTTTCAGCCGCACCATCGTCTCAATTTGCTGTTTTCACTTCTGCTCCTTGGCATGACCGTTTAGGTCACCCTGGGGATCCCGTTTTTTCGTATCTTAGGAAGAATAAAATTATTGATTGTACTTTGAATCCTCACAGTTCAATCTGTCAGTCTTGTTCACTTGGAAAACACATTCGGTTACCTTTTACCGCGTCTATTTCACATACTTATATGCCATTTGACATACTTCATTGCGATCTTTGGACATCACTTGTCCTTAGTTCATCGGGTCACAAATACTATTTATTAATTTTGGATGATTATTGCAATTATTTGTGGACTTTTCCTGTTGCTCGCAAAAGCCAAGTTGGTTCCGTTTTATTGAAATTTCATGCCTTCATTCAAACCCCATTTGAGCGAAAAATTAAGTCGATTCAATGTGACAATGGAACGGAATTTGTTAGTGGTCTATTTAAAGATTTTTGTGCTAATCAAGGGCTGGTATTTCGCCTATCTTGTCCGCACACCTCGTCTCAAAATGACAAGGCCGAGCGCAAAATCTGTTTTATAAATAATATTGTTCGTACTCTTCTTTTTCATGCTTCCATACCCGTCAAATTTTGGCATCATGTGTTAGACATGGCTACTTATCTTATGAACATTCTTCCAAGTAAACCAATTTCTTATAAGATACCTCTTATCATGCTTTATCATCATACTCCGATATATACTCACCTTCGTGTGTTTGGTTATTTATGTTTTCCCCTAATTCCTGCTACTACGATACACAAATTACAACCTTGCTCGGCCCCGTGTGTTTTTCTTAGCTATCCTAACAATGATCGTGGTTATAAATGTCTTGATTTGTCTTCCAATAAAATTATTATCAGTCGACATGTTTTATTTGATGAGAACGTGTTTCCATTTGCTAAAAATCACCGTCCCGACACTCATACCTATGATTTTTTAGATGACGAGTTGTCTCCTTATGTCCTTCAACACATGAGCCAATCCCAGCCTAGTCCCACCACTCCCCTTTCCTCCCCACGGTCTCCTACTGACGTGACCAACTCCCCCCTAACACCACAGCAACCTCCTACCCCTGCCACTGTGTTCTCTGCCCCTGAGTCGTCTGCCCTGCATCATCGACCTCCCCCTTCACCTTCTAAACCCACGACTCGTGTTGACCACGGTATCGTTAAACCAAATCCCAAATAATTTTGTCCCTCTTTTAAGCCCAATTCCCAATTAAATTTAAGTCACACCATAGCGCTATCCCCGATTCCCCGTAACCCAGTGTCCGTCCTCCGTGACCCTAATTGGAAAATGGCCATGGATGATGAATATAATGCTCTTATTAGCAATAAGACGTGGGTCTTGGTTCCTCGTCCCTCGAATGTTAATATTATTCGTTCTATGTGGATTTTTCGTCATAAATTTCATTCTGATGGTTCATTTGAAAGGTATAAAGCGTGTCTTGTAGGTGATGGCAAAACGCAGCAGGTTAGTATTGATTGTGGAGAAACGTTTAGCCCGATGGTTAAACCGTCCATTATCTGCACTGTACTAACTCTCCCTCTATCAAAGTCTTGGTCTATCCATCAACTTGACGTAAAAGAATGCTTTTCTACATGGAACTTTAAATGACACGGTCTATATGTATCCATCTCTTGAATATAAGGACCCGTCTCGTCCGGATCATGTTTGTCTTCTTCAAAAGTCGCTCTATGGTCTCAAGCAAGCTCCTCGTGCTTGGTATAAATGGTTTGCAGATTATGGAATTAAACAATTGAATTTGGAAATAGTTGAAATAATACTCAAAATATTGGCTTAATTCTCACGGTTTTAATTGTGTAATTGTTCGGTCGTTTTAACAACTAACGAAAGGGGATATGACTTAATTCAAGCACTAAGCCAAGAATTAAGACTAAAAGAATAAGTTCAAGCACTAAGCAATGATCTTATTCAACCCCAAACACTTAGCAATGGAGAAATTCAAGCACTAAGCAATGAATGTTTGAAAAGTAATTAGCTTAACTTGGTTTTTTCATTCAACATAATCTGAATTTTATGTAGATGGAGCCTTGCTTTTATAAGCTAAGACAAGTAATCTCCACCTTACATTCCATGACAAATCCAAGGGCCCTAATGCCCCTTCAAAAAACGGTGCACAAGTCCACACAAGGGGACATTGTCCTTACACAAGTACATTGCTTTAATGAAAAGTAAATTAATGAGACAATGATTATTAACACAAAGTAAAGGCTCTTTGGAGGCTTCCATGACCGGCTCTCAGAAGAAGAAAAGGCCTAGAGCTTGGAAAAGGTGCTTGCTAATTGTCTTGACCAAAATGGGAAGGGTGAAAGCGACCCTTGTCCTTTCTTAGCCAACCGTGCACATTGGGACCAAGGAGGAGATTCCCTTGTCCCAACCGGTTTCCTCCTTGTGTTTAGCTCCTTTTCTTTTATTCAAAAAGATCTAGGCTCAATATGTTAAGGTCTTGGCCCCCACATTGTCACATTTCCTACTCCAATTTGAATTTGGACCTCAATTGAATGAGGTCCTTAAAACCAGCCAAATTGATGCTCAAATAGGGGGTGCCTTGTTTCACTTCAGATTATATTGCTCATATTGGGTATACACATAGTAAGGTTGATCACTCGTTATTTATCTTTCGACAAGGTACTAATCTTGCTTATTTGTTACTTTATGTCGATGATATTATCTTGACGTGTACCTCCGAGCACCTTCGCCTCTCCATTATGCGCAATCTTCAAACAGAATTTGCTATTAAGGATCTTGGTCCTCTAAGTTATTTTTTGAGCATCTCCGTGAAGCTAGTCACCAATGGTATGTTTCTTTCTCAAACTAAATATGCCGAGGAGATCATTGATCGTGCAGGTATGACAAATTGCAAAGCAGCTGCAACTCCGGTTGACACAAAATCGAAACTCAATGCTACATCCTCTGTCCTATATGCTGATCCTACGCTTTATCGTAGTCTTGTCGGGGCCTTTCAATACCTTACTTTTACAAGGCCCGACATCTCCTATGCCGTTCAATAAGTGTGTCTATTTATGCATAATCCGATGGATGAGCACATGAATGCGTTAAAACGCAAATTCGGTATGTTCGTCGTACATCTAATCGTGGTTTATGGCTGCACAAATCTGCCCCTTCACATCTCACGGCTTACACCGATGCCGACTGGGGTAGTTGTCCGTATACGATGCGATCCACGTCTGGTTATTGCATGTTTCCTTGTGAAAACCTTATTGCATGGGCTTCAAAACGCCAACTGACTCTCTCGCGTTCCAGTGCTGAAGCCAAGTATCGCGGGGTTGCTAATGTCGTATCCGAGTCTTGTTGGCTCCGCAATCTGCTTGTTAAACTCCATGTACTGATGCTTAAGGATACTCTTATTTATTGTGACAACGTTAGTGCCATTTATATCTCGGGAAACCCCGTTCAACATCAACGCACCAAGCACATTGAAATGGATATTCATTTTGTTCGTGAGAAAGTTGAAAGAGGTGAAGTATGTGTTCAACACATTCCATCTCGTTATCAAATCGCGGATATCTTTACTAAAGGCCTTTCTCTAGTCCTATTTGATGATTTTTGTGACAGTCTCAACATTCGTTTACCTCCAGCTTCGACTGCGGGGGTGTGATAGAATAATCGTAAATATGTAATTATTTGTTGCCTAAATTAGTGTATATTAGTTCCTTGTATGTAGCATATTAGTTGCTTAATTATAGGATACATGATTGTATTTATACTGATTGAACATCTCAATAATAATTCAACCATTAATCTCCTTTAAATAATGGTAAGTGTTTTAGTATTTTTTGTACCGGGTTACGTGGTTTAGGATTAAAGTAGTCTTATATGTTGCTCGTATGATATTAAGCTTGTATTCGTATTTGTATGTCGATATGCGTGTGATTGTAATGCAAATATTAACGCGTAAATAAAGAAACTGACGCAAGGAATTGGTGATGCGGAAACCCAATGTGGGAAAAACCGCGGGAAGGAGACGGAATCCTTCCAAGATGTTCACTAGCAATCTTTGTATAGTTAAAGTACAAGAGGAAGAATGATATTAGTTGCTAGTTCTAGGGTTTCTAATGTATGCTTGAATGAATCTTGTCCTAGTTCTCCTCCACCTTATATAGAGTCCAACCCTAGTAGGGTTTCACCTTGCTTATGCTCCAAGATAGCCGTAGCTTCGTTAATGGACCCTTGGTCGGATAGTTGAAAGCCCATTGCTTGGCTCCAGCTCGAACTGAACTGAATGAAGCTGAACTGAACTGATAAAAGGTTGGTTATGAGAGGGCTTCTCTCTAGAAAGAAATTCGATCGTTTGGGCGATTTTACCGGTTGATTTTCTTCCTTTTTTCGGCCATGGGACGACCAAAGAAGATTGCTGTTAATATTCTGCAACCACGGAGGGGTAGATCTGGGATGGAAAAGCACGTATCTACACCCATTGGTAAATCTAATTCTGTAAATGGTTTATTTGACTCGGCTTTCACAAAATCGAATGCGGGTGTTCGTAATCCCGCGGGTAAGACGAATGGGGAGAAAATAGGGGATGTAATAGTGACTCTGGTGGCTTCGGTTGTTACGACTAGTATCCCTAAGGCGATGACGGGGCCAGGCTCCGCCGTTCCTCCCTCAGAAACTGCACCTGATCCTGTTCCTGAAAAGGTGGCAGTCCCTGCTGACCCGATTTTGGTGGGGAAACCTAGTTGGATTGATAAGGTCACTCAATCTGTTGTTGGTATGGAATTGCATGAGATTTATGAGTCAAATTCATCTGGGATTGTGGTTATTGATATTGAAGATATTCATAGTGAACTCGTGTATTGGCAAAATGCTTTAGTGGGCCAATTTATTGGGGGGAAACCATCTGTTCCTTAGGTGAAGGAGTTTGTGAAGAAACAATGGAATCATATTACTCAACCTGAAGTACTGTATTACAAGAAGGGGTGGTTCTACTTTAGGTTCTTTAATTTGGCTGATATGAACACCATTTTGAGGGGTAATGATTGGAGTCTTGCTGGTCATTCACTCATTCTTAAGCAATGGACCCCTGCTTTTCCCACTGAGCTTGATCCCATTTCTAAGGTGCCTGTTTGGGTTCTTTAACATGACCAAGACCCTCACGACCTCACCTCTGGTCTGCTAAGGCTTTAAGTAAGATTGCTAGCACAATTGGGACTCCGCTGTATGCTGATCCTGTCACCACAAATAAGGGAAGGCTATCTTTTGCATGTGTTATGATTGAAGTGGATTTGGCTGTCTTTTCCTGATTTTGTAGCTATTCACCCTCCATTTATGGGCCAGGTAATGCAAAAGAGTGGGGTATGAGTGGCTCCCTTACTACTGTACTCATTGCAAGAAGCTTGACCATGAGCAAAAGGTGTGCAAGCTGCTGAAAAAGAAGGACACAAGTAAGGAGTTAAAGGTGGCAGCTAATACTAAACTAGTTGTTCCTCTTGTGGATAATACTCAAGAGGCTTCTATGGGACCTTCCATTAGTGGACTTGATGCTGGGGGGTAGGGCCCTTGGGGGGAAAGTTGTTGATCCTAGTACTGGTGGGGGTGGTCAGCCAGTTTTAGTGATTAACAACTCTTCTCCTAGGGTGGCTAGTGTGAGGGCTTCCTTGGATCATCTTGAGCATGGTGGGTCAGGGACCCCATGCCTAGCTTAGGCTCTGCCCAATAACTCTTGGACCATTAGACATGAACTGGATATTAATATTCAAGAGGGACATGGGGGGCAGTCCCAGGTTCCAATTCCTGTCTCATTAGACCAGTTTGCTCCCTTGGAGAACCAGGAGACAAACGAGGATTCGACATTGGTCACACGTGATGCTAGTGGCGGTTTATTAACTAGAAGGAAGCTTGTTACTGTTATTACTCAAATTCAAACTCCTGAAGGGCCTAGATGGGTGGAACAGGAGGTTACTATTACTGTTATTATTATTATTATTATTATTATTATTATTATTATTATTATTATTATTATTATTATTATTGTTTTTAACTAAATTATTTTTAATAATAAATTAATAATAATAGGTTTCTCTCTCTTGTCGGTTAGAGAGATTTTTCTTTCTAGAGTTAAGGACGCCATTGTTGCTTCTTTCTCCTCCATGGCTCGAAGGAGGGGTCGACCACCAAATCCCCGCTTATCTACGGATTCTCTGCAATATTCCGATTCAAATGGTACTGATTTTTCTCTTACTCGTGTTAATGCTTTTGTAGGATGTTCTAATCTTCGTAGTTCTGGAGTGATCAATGATGATTTACCTTGTGTTTTACCCAATTCTATGGCTTCCACATGTGATTTGTCTACTGTTTCTGTTCCTATCTCGCCTAATTCTAATAGTACTAAGAATACGGTAAATTCGCCTCCTTCGCTGAAAATTGGGTCCGTTATTGATGAAACCTCTGTTTCTCCTATTATTACTACTAGTGCTGCTATTTCTGCTTCTACTCTTGTCACACCTGCAGTTACTGTTACTCCAAACCCTAAGGTTCAATCAGGGAACATGGGTAGGAACTAGGCTGAGGTCACTAAGAGCAAGAATGTAGGTATGAGTCTGTATTTTGATGAGAAAAGTGTCAATTCTGCTGAAATTGATATTCATATTGATGAAGTTTAGGATGAAATTTATCATTGGATGTTTACCCTAATTGAGAATATTCTTGGTGCCAAGCCCTCCCTGAAAATAGTTTCAGACTTTGTTCAAAAACATTGGAACTCTGGCCCACTCCCATTAGTGCAATACTTCAAGAAAAGGTGGTTCAGTTTTAAGTTTGCTTTTGAAGATGACATGAATGTTGTTCTAAGGGGTGGTCCTTGGAAAATTGGTCCTAATTCCTTAATCTCAAACAATGGTCTCCTTATTTCTCCTGCATTATGGAAAGTGTTGCCCTAGTTCCCACCTGGATCTAGGGGTGTTAACGTGTCGAGCCGAACCTGAGCTTGCCCTTGCTCGGCTTGTACTCAAGAATCAAAACCCGAGCTTGAGGCGATCTCAAGCTTACCCAAGCTTGAAGAAAATGTGCTCGATATCAAGCTTGCGAGCTTTAACGAGAACTCAAGCCAAACTCGAGCTCAAATTGAGCCTATATATAATGGTTGATTTTTATATTTTTTTCTTCCGGTATTTTCAATAATAAGGATGAAAGATTTTAATATTTGGCAAATAAATAAGACATTTGATATATGTGATACAAAAATAAAATAATGATCGAATATTTTTTACAAAATATAAGCAATATCTTATCTAATCACACAAATTCGAGACGCTCGCGAGTTTTTCTAGCCGAGCCAGCGTTTGCTCGGCTTGACTCGTTAACCTCTCGAGCCGAGCTTTGACCGAGCCGATCTCTAGTTGCTCGTGAGCTATCTCATCTCTTTAACAGCCCTACCTGGATCCTCTTTCCTGACTTAGATCTTTACTAGTGGACTGACTCCATTCTTAGCAGGATGGCTAGTAAGATTGGTAAGCCATTGTTTGTTGATCTTCACACAACTTGTAAAGCTAGGCTCTCTTTTGCCAGAATCTTAGTTGAGGTAGATATCTCCAAAGACTTACCTAATCATATTGTCATAATGCTCCATTTATTAGACAGTCTACCCAAGGGATTGTGTATGAATGACTTCCTTACTTCTGCAAATCTTGCCAGAAGCTGGGTCATACTGCTAGTACCTGTAAGTGAAATAATGCTGCTCCCATCAAGGACAATAATGCCCCCTCACGAACTAACAACCAAAAAGTGAATGTGCCTGCTCATAAAGGGGCAGCTGGAAAAAAGAAGAACTCTGAGAAGCAGGTCCATAGACCTACAACTACTGATCCACCTGTGAATGGTCACTCAGCTTAGGCCCCTGCCTTAGGATGCCCCCTGCTAGGTGGTACCTCATCCTCTAAGGCGACTGATATTGTGGCTCTGCCAGTTGGGGAGAACTCAGAATGTAATAAGCTAGGTTCTCCTACTCTGGACAAGCCTACTATCTCTTCTCCTAAGGCAGCTGTAATGTACTCAGGATGCAGTGGGCTAGGGCAGGCTCCCTGTACTGAGGTTACTAATCTCATGGTGGCCAGTGTGG
>JAOWBH010169371.1:0-10712 GCA_028566215.1 Silene coronaria
TTGATTTAATTGATTTTACATTAAATTAGGGTATAATTGAAGAAATTTAGTTAATTTTACATTCAATTACGGTCTACAATTGAAGAACAATAACTGAATTAGGGTGTTTAATTGTTAGGAGTAGGGAGAACGGACTTGGTGGGTTCTTTTAGCAAAGGGTATGCAAATGGAAATTTTTGTGTAAAATGTACTGTATTGAGTAAAAAACGTACTGCAAATATAAATTACGTTAATAAAAAGTTCCGGCTGAGAAATAGAAGGGTGGTAAGTGGTAACTCCTTAACAGAAACTTTTTACTAAGAAAGACAAGGGTGAACTCTATCCTTCGTAGACAAAATTGGGCCAGATGGAACAGGGAGGGGCCGGGGGAGATCTTTGATGTAATTTTGACCCTCGGCATTTCAGCCGACATTCTAAGGGGCTGAGTAGAGTTGTACAGAGATCATAAGATGTTATCCACAATGCCCTTAGCTTTTGGGTGTAATACCCTCATCATCGTAAATGAGACAAAGTTGATCACCATCTCGAACAAGCTCTATGTCATCAATTTCAGCTCCATCTGAGGTGACTACTTTAGTACAATGGCACCCAAACTTTTTTGAGCCAATTTCTAGCAATTCTTGAATGGTCTCCGTTAACATGACAAGTTTGGCAGTCTCACCTTTCCCAGGACATCTAAGAATCACTCTCGCTGGTGGGTTTCCAAAGACTGGGGAGTTCGAGAAACCGTTCCCTTCTGCGATTGGGTCAGCTGCAAATTTTAAATTTATGATGGTCAACTCGAGTCACGGACAAGAACCGCAAGAGAAAAGTATGCAATTTAGATGAATGATCCATAAATATTCATAATTGGAAGTATCTTATACTATGAGAACTGTTAATTATAAGCAAGTGCCTTGTTTATTTAACCAATTTACTACTTTTCCCTTTTTCTTTATTTTGCCTTGACTTTTCTAAATAAAATTATAACTTCGCAAAAAATACCTAAATTGCAAAAATTACACCATTGAATTGAATAGGAAGATACATTCTTATTTGTAAAGTTCTAATATCGAATGTCAATGGGTCAAAATGTGAATATCGAATGTCAATGGGTCAAAATATGTGAGAACGGCATAAAATAAGAAAAAGTAGTAGTCCCTTTGTCCTAATCATTTGTTTACCTTTGATCAAAATATTTCTCAGAAAGAATATAAAAGGTAAACAAATGATTAGGGCGGAGGGACTATTTAGTAATTAGACAAAGAAAAATGAAAATTAAAGATGGAAATTACAAACGCTTACCTCTAGCAGCCGCTGACATGATCCCAAATAAAGAGTTCCGAAATGTGTTAACTCGACGTCTAGGTTGGCGGTCAGCCCAAGTCACTTCGCGCAAACGTGGAGTGACATCCATTGAACTGTTACTGCGAGTCTTCTTAAGAAATCTAGGACTAACTTCTTTATCAGGCACAATTACAACAGATTGTCTACTAGCCTCTTCTTTGGAAACAAACAGCGCCTTAATTTCTTCATGGCCGTTATAATTGGCCAATCCCCTTGGGGTCCACCCATGTGAATCGGCCTGGTCGACATCAGCACCTTGCTTCAAAAGGAACTTCACTATTTTCGGATTTCCATCAGAAACGGCAGCATGAAGAGCAGTGGACCCATTGCTCTTGGGCATAGTAACATCCCCGCCATAACGAACAATGTCCTTTAGGATTTCTAAGTTATCTTGCTCTACTGCATAACAGGCGTATTGAGGCACATCGCCAGAACTTAGACTAGCTCCCTGGTCAATGAGTAGCTTGATCAAGGACTCATGCCTCCCCGTTATTGCATCCCATAAAGGGACATTTCCTTCTGAGTCTGAATAATAACTACTATATTCAGACATTCATTCGAGAAAGAGACTATGTTTAATGAGAAACAAACACAAATCTTGTGTAATGTAGCCTTACACAAGCATATTAACAAACAAGATTTCATGCCAACTGTTTTGTACTTAAATGGATCATCATCTAGGGCATGGATCCATTTTACACAACATTAATGTAAATGAACTTTTCAGGAGATAATTGACTTCCATGTTCCAAGAGCCTCTTTGTGGCGCTGGTGGGTAATGATAATAACAATAACCATGGTGTTAAATTTATGATGTAACATCGCATCACTGACCCCTTTGTAAAGATTTCGAAGATCTACATTTATGAAGCAATGACCAAGAGTCCAAGACTAGGATATGGCGACTCATCTCAGAGAGCAAGGCCAACACCGCCAGTTAATACCATTATAAACTGAAGGATCTACACTTTGAACTAGAAGAAAGAATATCTAAGTGAACACCCGAAGATGTCAATATGTAAGTTGGACGCAATTATACATGCGATTTCGAATACTCTCTATAATGATAACACAGTAAAGGATAAAGATTGTTGTGAGCGTACCTCTGATGTTTGGATCTGCCCCATATGCAAGGAGAACAACTGCACAATTCTCACTCCCATTTGCAGCTGCTATGTGCTGGTGTATGGAAGGCCAAGAAAAACAAGCAGAAAAAGAATTAAAAACGTGTTACGAGGAAAGGGATCAAAAGCAACACTTCCCCAGTGCCTCGAACAAAACTCGCACATATGGCAGTAATAATGGAGTCGTATATTGTAGGAATTTACCCTTGTGTTTTGGATCAGACAACTTTAACAATCTTTATCATTGTGAGACACAGAGCAGCCAATTCTAGATGACCTGCAACGGCGTATCCACCTTATACCAAATGGGATCTCATGGACACTGGAAAGTTACATTTTGTCTATTTTGCCAAAGTTTTATAATAAAATTCACAATTTTTTGTCTAATTAAATGGTTTACAATTTAACCAAATATTTGGGTCTGCCACTATTGACTCCTAATGAAATTTGTGTCTATTACTTCACAAAGTAAGAAGATAGTTTAGGCAATCATGTAGTTATGCTCAGTATATATTGGAAGAACAAGTGCAACTACGAGAAAGCTTCGCATACCAGAGCAGTGCGCCCATTCATGTCTGATTCATTTGGTTCCGAGCCTCGTCGTAGTAAATGCTGTAGCAATGGTTCATCTCCTCTCGCAGCCGCAAAACATAAACTGAGAGGCAAATCCATTCTACCATGAGCCAACATATTCTCTATATCTCGGAGAATAGATTGCATCAATGGGTCACTTTGTTCTTTCAGATGCTAGGCCACATGCACATATACAATATTCAGTGTCAGTAGTTAGTACATGAGTTACCACTCTAGAGCAGTCAGCCTAATTTATAATGTATATTAGCCTAAAACTTTCAACATTCTAGGGTATTTATTGTCTTACAATGCCTTGTCAATAGGTCTTCTGCGAAACGATACATTAGTGAAATTTTTTTGCTTAGTATCCCCTTTTGTTGTTAGTTTTTCTTTTAACATTATCAAACCCCAAAAATCTGCCAAAAAAAATCCAATTGGAAGGAAGCATGAGTGTTAAACCTCAGAAATGCTGGCTGTCAAGGTTCAATTTCTGGACAATTAGTTAGAACTGGAATTAGAATTTCAGTAACTACTGCTCAGATTGACTAGATTCATACTTGAGCAAGTTACAGCAATAACAAAACTCGAACCCAGTATACTTACCTCTAGTAGATTGTTCATAATAATGGCTCCATCTCCAACATTTGCCTGGACTAAATTCAGAAAAGCAGTACGATTCAATCGCAGAAGCTGACATAATCTCTTTGTACGAATCGTAAAGAGCTGGGGTCTATAACAAAGAACACCTATCTCTCCGCAGACATCTCCTGAATTAACATCTTTATGAAACTGTGAATAAACTGCCGAGTTAGAATATAAGTACTTAACATAGAGCCAGTGACATTAGCAACTTCTTTTAAAAATCTGAGTCGTATCTTTATAGGAGACTTGCCTGTTCAGTTCCATTTCTGTGTACGATAAGGTCCTGAAAAGATAATGACTAGATTAAACGCCAAAACCTGACAGCTACAATTATAAGAAGAATTATAATTTTTAAGTTAAAATACTCACCATGGATCCGGAGACTAGTACATAGAGGTCTGTGGGTGCTTCATTCTGCAAAATCACGTCTTCTTTGGGAGGGAAATACTCAGCCTTCATTTCTGAAACCTTATGGAGGATATGACAGAAAGTTATTGTTACTGAAATCACTATCATTAAAAGAGTAACAGAGAAACCCAAGGGATCAGACGAAAAAAGTGTTATGCAAGCAACGCTATAAGAGAACATCTGTATCATTCCACAGATATTGTTTAATCATGGTTTCATGCTGAAGGGCACATAACAACAAGCCCATATCGAATAGCCGCTAAAGTTTTTATCTATGTTATTAGGTCTGTTTATTGGCTAAAGTAACCAAGTACGGTTTGATTGCCTGAAGAAACACCCATGGTGACGCTATGGTTTGAAAAAAAATATTTTAGTCTATTATTTTTCAAACACAAGAAAAGAATTAATCTTTGGGTATATTGGATATGGTTGACATGAGTGCCATGGTGAAACTAGGGGGTTAGCTCTGCAAATTTTCAAATTTAGTTATAAAAAATAAAAATAAAAATTATTCGAGTTTACCATATAACATTAACTCGTTTATCCCCAGTATTTTTTCGCCCGCCTTACTGCAAATCCTGGCTCCTCCAGGTGTAATCATGACTTGCTGGTTAGGGGTGGCGAACATTTTCAGAGGGGAGAACATTAATGCAATGGTAAATTAGTGACAGAAAAATTAGCTAGAAAATTTTAAATTGCATCAATACCATGTGTTGCAATTTTGAGCGAAATAATGGAAATAACTATTGAGGCCTAATATGATCCAACATCAATTAAGTTTGCAATACACCAATTAAACAGGATCGAGACGAATTATATAAAGAGGAAATGATATAAAATCATTAGACAATACTTCATTTAGTATCAACTCGATTTACATTATTAGCTAGCATGTAGTCTTGATGAAGTGGATACATACCAGCTGGAAAAGCAGGTCGTTTGATACTCCGCGAAAAAGATACACCTTATCAAGCAGCGAATAAAACAGGTAATGTGAAATACTTGATTTAATTGCTTTCGGGAGTGATTCAAGAATCTCTTGCTGCTGCAAACCTTCAGAGTCAGTTCTGTGTTTCAGACACAAATGAGCAAGCATTTGTTCTTGGAGGCGATCTGGAAGTCTATTCCTTAGTGCAAAACTCGAGGCAGCTTGAATTGTGTCTCTCTATAACTCCACATAAGCCAAAACATATGATAAATTAGCTTGACATCTTTGAATACTATGAGCTGATACAATTGTAAACATTGCCATCCTTTTTAAGCCGCAGACGACCGCATAAAGAGAAGCATTTTCCATTTTCAAACAAAGTTCCATTACGAAAGTCAGGTATGAAACTCAGAAAGAAAACAAATAAATTACAGAAACAAAGTAGTAGCTTACTTTACTTTAAACATTACAATAGCATCACTCAATACCATCAAAGAGGAGGTCGGTATACTCTCGACTATTGCGAGTTAGGGGTTGGATGTAACCAACATTACCACATATAGGTTTCTAGACAATTACCTTCAATGAAAATTATGTCGTGATTTAGGTGATCTAATTGCTACTTCAGAATAAATTAAGCTTAGACGTAGTTTGACAAGTCATTTTGTTTTATTCCACAAGTCTTGTAGGAAGAATATATGCAAGGGCTCAAATAACCATGCACAAGTAGAGTCAACTATAAACCAAAAATCAAGGAAAGAAGCTGACAACACAGATAGAGTCAGCTAGGAAGTACTAGGTTTATTTGTTTATCTGGTTCATGCTATTATCCAAAGTGTATTGTCCAAAATGCAAGCTGTACACATTTATATACTTTACTCTATCATTGTATTAAATTAATTCAATTAATACAAAACACAACAATTCTCTCTACTGTTCTTTACTTCTTGAAATGTCTTCTGAATTCCTTCAATACACATAAATGCAATATGGTATCAGAGCGATTGGAATGAGGAGACTGATATCCATACAAGAAGTGCATTTACTCACATTCAACCAACTTGGTACGAAATTTTTGCCTATTTAATCAGTGGAATTTCTGTCATTCAAACTCAGATAACTTCCACTACACAAATTCAACAAATTAATTTCATCAAAAATGGTGAATTCTACCATTCCTGAGAATCCTTTCCACAACAATGAAAACTCCAACAACAACACTGAGGTTGTTAACACTTCCATCTCCAACTGATCCTCTCTACCTGCATCCAGCTGAAAGTACTCACCCTTTCATGGTGGATACTAAACTGTCAGGCATTGAGAACTACTTGGAATGGAAAAGACAAATGGAGACTGCCATATGCTCCAAAAGAAAATTGGGTTCCTGACAGGTGAGGTCAAGAGACCCACCAATGATGCATTCAGAGAAGCTGCTTGGGGCACCTGCAACTACTTGCTCATATCCCGGATTATGCACAATGTGGAACTGCCAATCAAGAGGTTTGTCATGTATACTAAGA
Source organism: Silene coronaria (assembly GCA_028566215.1). Classification (NCBI taxonomy): domain Eukaryota; kingdom Viridiplantae; phylum Streptophyta; class Magnoliopsida; order Caryophyllales; family Caryophyllaceae; genus Silene; species Silene coronaria. Next base: position 6,522 of record JAOWBH010169371.1, read on the forward strand.
CAGCAAAGGAAATCTGGGATTACCTTCAATCTCAGTTCTCAATAAGCAATGGAGCAAGAAAGTTCAGGCTCAACAAGGAACTTGATGAACTCTCTCAAGGTGAGAAGACCATCAATGAGTACTTCACTGAACTCAGGATTCTTTGGCAGAATCTTGAGATCATGAGTGATTGGCAACCAATCACATAGGTCACCTCTGAAGTGAATGCTTGGTTGGATGTTCAGCTAAAGGAGCAAGAGGAAAGGAAACTCTTCCAGTTCCTAAATGATTTGAACTCATCTTATGCAACCATGAGGAGTCATGTGCTTATGATGTCTCCACTGCCAATAGTGGAAGAAGCAGCAGCTATATTCCAACATGAAGAAGCTCAGAGAAAGAATTACAAGGGCTATGACAAGGTTGATGCTGAAACCACAGCATTCTATGCATCAGAAGGAACCTGATGTTCCCCAGACTGAAGCTCCTGCGCCAACTTGTCTTATCTGCACCAGAAAGGGTAACACTAGGGACGGTTGTTGGAGAGTGATTGGTTACCCAAATGATCACCCTGTCTCCATAAGATTCCCAGAGAAATCCCAGGAATACAAACAAAGAGGAGTGTATAAAGGTTCAGGATCTAAGGGGCCCAGATCAGGAGGACACAAGGCAAGGCACAACCCTAATGTCAAGCATGGAAAAAGATCTGCTAATGCTGCCTTGGGAGCTGAATAGGGAGATGTTAGTAGCAGTGGCACAATCACACTGACAACACAACAGTTTGAACAACTAATGAGTAATGGAAAGGGCACTGGTTATCCTAACTCAGCTGATGAAATGGAGGTGAACTTTGCAGGTATGGCATATCTGACCTGCAATTATGCATCAAACTCCTTACATGAATGGATTATAGATTCTGGAGCTTCAGATCACATGGTATATGATCTAAGCATATTGGATGAGGTAATTGAATTAAAACATAAACCAAAAATCAATCTACCTAATGGGAAAACAGCTGTTGATTCTCATACTGAAACATATAAATTTGCCAATGGCATTACTCTGAAGTCTGTCTTCTTTGTTTTGTCCCTAACTTTAAACACAATCTTATGTCTGCAAAAACTAACAAGGGAAGAGCAATGCTTTGTTGTTTTTTATGCAAACTTGTGTGTGATACAGAACTCACATACTAGGAGGATTAAAGGCCTTGGAAGAGAAAGCAAGGGTGTGTACTACCTATTAAATAACGAGAGACCTTCACACCCTAAAATAGCTAATGTGTCTCTCAGGGTAAATGAGCCTGATATATGTAATGACAACCTAAGTAGTATTTCTTCTGGTCAAGGAAATGAGTCAGGGGGCATATTTTTCAATCCTTGTAATGCACCTAACAAATTATGTAATGAAATGCCAACTATGAATGATAATGATATTTGGCACTTGAGATTGGGTCATGCTCCTGACACTAAGTTAAAACTAATACCCACTATCCCTCAATCCTCACTAAATTGCCACAGAATTTGTATCACATGCTCCATGGCCAAGCAGACAAAATTGCCATTCCCTCTTAGGACAGAAAAAGCTGCTGCCACCTTTGATTTGGTGCACACTGACGTTTGGGGGCCTTACAGAAAAGAAACAAGAGGCAAGCACAAATATTTCTTGACCATTATGGATGACCATTCCAGAGCCACTTTGGTGTTTCTCATGAGACACAAGTCTGAGTCTGCTCAATTGCTAGTACATTTCAATAAATTCATCAAAAGACAATTTGGGAAAGCCATCAAAGTCATAAGATCAGACAATGCTTTAGAACTAACAAAAGGGGACAGTAAGAACTTCCATCTCTCAAAAGGGATCCTCCAACAAACTGTGTTAACAGACCTCAGCAAAATGAAGTAGTTGAAAGGAAATATAGACATTTACTTGAGATAAGTAGAGCAATAAGGTTCAGCTCAGGATTGCCCTTGTCTTTCTGGGGGGATTATGTGTTCACTGCTGCTCACATCATTAACAGACTTCCTACACCCTTACTGGCCAATAAAACTCCCCATGAAATTTTGCTCAATAAAATCCCCGACTATTCAAGACTTACGGTTTTTGGATGCTTAGCTATGGTATATAACCCTAGTAGAGACAAGGACAAGTTCCAACCAAGAGGTATCCCATGCATCTTCATAGGATATCCCTTGTCCCAAAAAGGTTATAAAGTCTATGACCTGATCAACAAGACCACTTTTGTCTCAAGAGATGTGAAATTTCATGAAGTAGTCTTTTCTTACAAGATTAAGAACTTCAATCATTTCCTTCCCTCTATGCAAACAACAATTTCTCACATCCATCCATCCTCAGGTGTACCATTTCTTGACCATGCAACATCAGCTGAGCCACCTGTCATGCCACAGACAGAACCAATGAACCCTCCAGAAGACACTGGATCTCCTGTCCCAACTGAAATACACTCCAGGCCAAGCAGAGACAGGCGGGCCCAGAGTGGACCAAGGATTATATTGTCAACAACCATGTCATGGCTCCTTTAACTGTTGCCAATGTGGTCCAACTACATCTCAATAAACCATTTGTTGGTCATGCCAGTGTAGTCACTAATGCTGCTCCAAGAAGCCATTCAGGATCCAAAATGGGTTCAAGCTATGAACCTTGAGTTGGAGGCCCTTCATGACAACAACACTTGGATAATCACTGACTTGCCCAAGGATAGAAAAGCTATAGGATGCAAATGGATCTACAAAACTAAATACAAACCAAATGGGTCCATAGAAAGGCATAAGGCCAGACTGGTGGTTCAAGGTTTCAGACAAATGTATGGCATTGATTATGAGGAAACCTTTGCACCAGTGGCTAAAATGTCGACAATGAGAGCTCTTCTAGCAGTCATATCCATCAAATCCATCAAAAACCGGGCAACTTGTCAAATGGATGTGGCCAATGCATTCCTTTATGGAGATCTTCTAGAGGATGTCTATATGAAATTACCATAAGGATAAAGTGATGGAGTTCTAACCACCACAGGGGGAGTGTCCCAACCAAGCAGTTGAGGGAAAGGTGTGCAAGTTGTTAAAGTCTCTCTATGGTCTCAAACAAGCACCTAGAGAATGGTTTTCTAAACTATCCAATGCTCTTCTGAGCTATGGTTACATACAGTCCCATGCTGATCATTCTCTTTTCATCAAACAAATGGATGGCAAGACCACTGTGGTCCTCATTTATGTTGATGACATGGTAATTGCAGGAGATTCTCCCTCAGAAATACAAGCACTCAAACAGCATCTTAGCTCAACCTTTCACATGAAAGATCTTGGTGAATTGTCTTACTTTCTGGGATTGGAGGTTGAAAGGAGTGATACTGGTATCTTTGTCTCTCAACAGAAGTCTTTGTCTCTCAACAAAAGTACACCTTAGATCTGCTCAAGACTTTTGGGGTGGATAAGTCTAGAGCTATTCAACTACCTATGAATCCAGTAATTAAACTGGAACCAGGGAAAGGAACTCCACTACCTCACCCTGACATTTACAGGAAATTGGTTGGGAAACTCATATACCTAACCATCTCCAGACCTGACATTGCTTTCTCTGTCCAATTATTAAGTCAGTTCCTCCAAGCTCCCACTTCTGATCATATGCAAGCTGCTAGAAGGGTGCTCAGGTATCTCAAGTCCAACCCAAATCAAGGGATACTCTTTGCTAGCAACTCAGCTGCTCATCTCACTGCCTACTATGACTTGTGACTTGGGCATCCTGTGCTTACAGTAGGAGATCAACCACTGGTTATTGCATTCTCCTTGGTAACTCACCTATCTCTTGGAAATCTAAGAAACAATCTGTAGCTGAGGCTGAATACAGAGCCATGGCCATGGCCACCTGTGAAGTCACTTGGCTAGTACAATTACTTCAGGACTTAGGTCTTAAGCATCTAGGCCCTGCTCATCTCAAATGTGATAATCAGGCTGCCTTAGCCATTGCGGCCAATCTTGTCTATCATGAAATGACCAAACATATAGAGGTGACTGTCACTTTATCAGAGAAAAGATTCAACAAGGCCTTATGACTACTTCTTATGTCAATACCAAGGAACAAGTCACAGACATATTCACTAAATCCTGCCCCACTGCACAACATCAATATCTACTATCCAAGATGGGAGTTTCATCTACACTTCACTCTCATCTTAAGAAGGGGGGGGGGGGGGGGGGGGGG
>JAOWBH010169382.1:0-10712 GCA_028566215.1 Silene coronaria
TCCGGAGCCTGACTTCTTTCCATCCGTTCCAGTAATTGTCGTGCTTGTTTTTTTTTTTTTTGTGTGTGTGTTATTGATGCGACAAGGATCGCTCTGATACCATGAAAATCGACAAGACTATGTTGGGGGGAAAGATTTTCAATATATTGAATGAATGAACAAGATGTACAACAATATCTTATATACAATTCTATGTCAAACCCTACTTGCTATAACTCGAGATATTACCATATACTATCATACAGAAATAAGGAAACTAAATTATAGTATACAATTACAATAATATCTCATCACATATTCTTTCAGACGGAGATCTAGACAAGTCTCAAGAGTTAACACAGAGGTACGACTGTTCTTAAAATTCAAAATTATAGGAAATTTGACGATAACCCGTTATATACCAAAATATTCAGCTTCTAGTGCCCGTGAAGCGCTTGAATATAATTTAAGCTACAATTAGATATTGAAATTAACAAAGTATCACGTATGTAAATTCCAAAATCAATTATAAGTAGGCTTGGCAAAATTGACCCGACTCAAATAACCCTGACCCGAACTGAGGGACCGAATTGGGAGGAGAAAAGTCTAGCAACAACAACAAAATTCTAGTCTAATTGCATATTATTGTTTAACCTATCAATCTAAACTATAAATCAGTTTCATTTAAATTAATATTAAGCTTAATAATTGTCGGGTCAATATCGGGTCGGATCGGGACTAGTTCGGGTTCATGTCACTAATCATCGGGTGTGTCGGGTTAAAGGTCATCATCAGGTTGGGTCGGGCGGCTTCGGTTTGCATTATTCTCGGATTTTGATGGGTCGGTTTGCTCGAGTTCGGGTGGGTATCGGGTCGGGTCAGACTTGGTAGTTATAGGTGAGACTATGGGTGATAACGAGCCGAGTCAAGTATAAGCTTAGCCTTGCTCGGCTCGTGCTCATAAAGAAAAACTCGAGCTTGAGCCAATCTCGAGCTTACCCGAGCTTGAAAAAATTGTGCTCGTTATCAAGCTTGCGAGCTCGAGTCAAACGCGAGCTCAAATCAAGTCTATATATAATTGTTGAATTTTCATTTATTTTTTCTCTCGATATTTTTATTAACAAGGCTTTAAGGTTAAATATACAAATATTTGGAAATAAATATCAAAATATAATTTACGGTAAAGAGAATGGATAAGAGGATCATCTCAATTAGTGAAAATATAGAACAAATTTTATGAAGAGAACGTGTATGTTAGAAAATAAGTATATGAAAGAAAACTAGTTTTGATAGTTTTGCAATGAACAAGTTAGTTAAAAGTACATACTCCCTCCCATGCTCAATAACCCTCCCTATTTGGGAGGGGCACAAATATTAAGAAAAATTAATAAACAAAGGAAAGTAATGTGTGGGGGTAGGGGATTGGAGAGATGGAAGATATTGTGGTGTATTATTGTAAAATGAAGTGATTAAAATAAGTATTGTTGTGGGAGTAAGGTGATTAAAATAAGATAAAGTATGTGTATTGTAGGGCATTGTGGTGGAGTGAAGTGATTATAATAAGTATAAAAGTTTACCAAAATAGAAAAGGGGAAGAGTATTGTGAATATATGAATTAGGAAAGGGGGACTGGGGGAGAGTTATTTAGAATGGGAGGGAATATATAGAAAAACATAGGGAGCATATGTCGTAGAGACAGCCTACGGCCCTATGCCACAACTTACAGAAAGTTGAGCGCCCGAACTTGGCCCAACTCCTCCTCAGGACTGGAACTAGGCCTAGTTTGACCGAGACGACCTACACAAACCCGGCCCACTTTCTAGATCTACATGGAGGGTAGTCGCTTTTGCTTCTAATCCCCCTTGGGGATCGGGGTATATGGGTCTGAGTCTTACATGTGAGACCCGGACCCAAACCCGCAAATTTTTAGGAGGACTCGTGTTTCTCTTGGGCCTAAAAAATTAGGACCATACTCAACCCATTAGAATAAGACCCAAAGGTCTGGGCAGGGTCCTCAACTCCTTGTCATCTCTAATTCTGATCTCAATTCCGAGCCCATACCTGTCTTGCTGAGGAAGAGAATTATGACGGCTCGTGTATAGCCCGGTTAGGGTCAGGGCTGCAATATCTCGGCCTAGCCCCTAAAAAACATTTTTTTAATACTCCCTCCGTTTTTTTATATACGACGTTTTGCATTTACGAGGTAGGCTTTTGGCTTCAATATTTACAAAAATACATTTGTTCAAAAATTTTAAAAATGCTACCATTAAATTTCTTACGAAAAGCTCTTGCGTATGAGTATACATATCACAATATTTAGTCTTATATTTTAAGTGAGTGTATCAAAATGTAATGAAAATTACATATAAAAAACAGAGGGAGTATATGTTATATGGACAGCCTGCGCCAACTTACAAAAAGTTGAGCGCCCGAGCCTAACCCGACTCCTTCTCAGGACTGGAACTGGGCCTAGTCTGACCGAGACGGTCTTCACGAACCTGGCCCACTGTCTAGGTCTACATGGAGGGTAGTCTCCTTTGTTTCTAATCCCAGAGTAGACCTGACAAAATTAATCCGACCCGACACCCGAATTGAGCTGACCCGAATATGTTGCAAACTATTATTATCTGCAGATAAGTTGATACTAGTTGACCTGACTCGAATTGACCTAACCGGAATATTTATTGCTGCTAACTGATTATTATCTACAAATAAGTTGATATTAGTTGACCCGAAAATGACCTGAACCCGAATTGACTCGACTCGGCCCGACCCCGACCCGAGTGACCCGTTTGCCAGGTCTAGATATATGCGTATGTGCCTAACATGTGAGACCCGGACTCAGACCTGCAAATTTTTAGGAGAACCCGTACCCAAGTCATATCCGCAGGGCCTAAAACATTGAGACCATACCCGAACCATTAGAACAAGACCGAAAGGGTCTGGGCATGGTCCTCGACTCATTGCCAACTCTAAATTCTGATCTCTATCCCCAGTCCCTACCTGTCTTGCAAACCAGAGGAAAAGAATTATGACGACTCCATTTTCAGTTCCTTCCATTTCTCCAAACATTTACATAATAATCATGGGGCCACTAGAAATGATTGTTTCAATCAATTAATTCTTTTCCGGAAGTAAATGTACAGAAAATTGATTTAATTGATTCAATTATTTCAGAGGACACCGCCATGGTTAATGAAAAACTCGAATGGGGAAACGCCATTACGTAGTAGCTTGATGAAGAAGAAAAATACGACGCAGGAATATATAGCTAGGTACTTAGTTTCAAGGGAACATCATTTGATAAGGAGTTTAGGCGACCAAAAGTACCTTAATTCATCACTTGATCAAAGCTCCGCCATGGCAGTGGACCAGACCGGCGCAAGCATCTTATTCTGCGCAATGCGAGACGGTTTCTCAAATTTAGCTCACCAAATTCTGACGTCCGGTCTGCCTTACAGTTACTGTGGCAGTCGCGATCATCTGGAGAATCCTCTCCACTATGCATCCAAATCCAACGGTTAGTATGTCTCTCTCTTTCTTTCGCACTATGTTGCGGATAAGAGTCCAACGGTCTTTCCCCTTTTTCTTCTATAAAGTATGTATTGAAAATTGAGTAAGTTAGTGGTTGAGAATTTTTAGTTACTTTTATTTTCGTGAATCTTTTAGATATTCAGTTATTCGCATTCAATTTCATATCCAGTTTTGAATTGCTGTTTAGGTACGGTTGGAATTCGAATTAGAACTGGCTCGAGAAGGCCGCTAAAAGAATATATTTTCAATCGGGGTAATATTTAAGAAAACACAAATCTATTTCGACCAGAGATTTGCGCGAAAAATAAACTACTATTACTCCATGTGATACAAGATTGAATAGGAAAGGAATTGAAATGAGGAATTTGGTATGTTAGGGTTATGACTTATGACGGAGTCTAATGAGTTTCCATAACCAAGAGTCATGTGTAGTAACTAGTAAGGAATTGTAGGGTTATGACTTATGACCCAGTTTAATGAATCCACTTGGAAAAGAAGGATGCTTAGGCTAAAGAGTCTACTGATTAGCTTCCCACTGCAACTTAGGCGTCGTGTTTGCCTGAAAATTCGGGCTCCCTTTTAATTGAATTCAGCTATGCAACTTAATGTACTGTAATAAATAAAGCTTCTCATGTTTTTAAGGCTTATAACATCAAACCCGAATTTTAGAGAGGAAGATTCTCAAATTATGAGATCAAGCAAAATGATGCACTTGTTAAGTAGCCGTCAATTTTGCATTTTTGAGCTATAATAACTCTATATGAGGTCATCTCTTACTCTGTTTGGCGTATTCATTTTTCATTATATGGATAAGGTTGCGTACATTCAACCCCAACCTGACAATAGGGTATATTTTTGTAAAGTAGCAATCTGAGACTAGACCATGATTTCTTTGAAGTTTCAACACTTGGGAGTAATGGAGTGGATCATGTCTATTAAATTCAGAGTTTAGACTGGGAATGCTGAATGAGAATCTATTACAGTAAGACAAATATTTACCGTCTTTTAAAAACAATGATGCAGTGCAAGTATCCAGGTTGCTGCTAGAAAATCATCCAAAATTTATTGAAACAGAGCCTGGTTCTACTGGCACAGTGCTTAATAGAGCAGTTGAAGATAATGCTGATTGGTTGGTTAAATTGATGCTTTTAGAGGAAGAGGGCACTTTCAGAAACTGCCCACGACCTTGGAACAAAGCGTGCAGGAGACTGATCTGGCACACGAATTCTAACTCATCGGGTGATACTCCTCTTCATGTAGCAGCAAGAAAGGGCTACACTGAGATTGCAAAACTTCTAGTACATGGGTACGAGTCTGCTATTCGAGACGAAGCTGAAGAGTGGGATGTTCCGAAGGCTGAAACTGCGAATGATAACCTGGGTGTTAATCCTTTGAACATTGAAAATTCCCAGAAGGACATACCGTTGTTTGTGGCCTTGAAAAATAAGCATGATGATCTTGCAGTGTACTTGCTATCGGTAACCATTATTAAATTGACGTATTTGAAGGATAAAGAAGGCAAAAATGCTTACGAGATCGCTGAACAAATTGGATGTGAAAAATCTAGAAGTGCGATATTTGAGAGGTCAGTCCGTACTACTGCAGAAGATTTGTTACACTGGGGGTCACAACATGGTGACAAACTCCACCCCAGTGTTCTCAAGATCGTCCACCATTTTGCTTCTGGAGATGCAGGTTTGAGACTCAAATCACTTCATTTGATTACGAAGCTTACATTTCCTATCTAAATTTATAAATCAATGGTTTTTTAAACTGACTTTTTCTAACATGGTATTAGATGCTGTTTTCAAATGACTAATAAAAATGAGAATATAAAAGAGAATGGTTGAAAGAAGAAGAAAATATTGATGCAAAATAATATTTTTCAAGACATCGTTACACCTATCTTAACAACTTATCTAAGATACTTCATACTGTTCAATTCGGTTTTAACTCCGTGTCCCGGGGTTTGTGGTTAAGATAAATCAACCCTTTACCTATGATCCAAGTGTTCAGGGGTTCAATTTTTCTATGTTTTGTTTAAATCTTTCATTTTGCTTCTGCAAGCGATGAGTCAAATGTTAAGATCAGAGAGTGCCGGAAGGCTTGCAATGAAAGGACTTTCCATATTCGAGAAAGATCCAAAGAAAGATGCAAAGACGCACCTTAAAGAAGCAGCAGAAAGGGGGTTAGATTGGCTTGTAAAATTGCTTTTGGAGGGAGACAGTACTTTGATAAACGATTCTACACCAGCTTGGCAAATAGCATGTGCTACGGGTCACTTATCCACAGTTTTTGCCTTTGTTGAGCAATGTGATCAACAAGAATTCATCAAGCTTTGTCAAAACAGCGAACAAACGCCTCTTCACCATATAGATTTGCTACAATATGAGCAGTATAAGAAATTGTTGGCGAATCCAGTGATGCAGAAGCTGAAGAATCAACTTGACAGAAACCATGCCACTCCATTGCACCTAGCCATTTTACGGATGAACTTTGGTCTAACAAAGGCATTGCTAGAAACTAGGGGGACAACACTCGACATCCCAGATCAGAATGATAAAACAGCTTTAGAATTGCTAGAAGAAAAGTTCAAAACCAATCTTGAGTTTTTTAAGCAGTACAAAGAGTTGCTGGAAAAACCAGTTATGACACAGGAATTGAAGAATCGGGGTGACAAAAATAAAGCTACGTCTCTGCATCGAGCCATAGAACGCAATGACCATGAACTAGCAAAAGTACTCATAAACACTAAGGGCATAAAACTCGACATTCCAGATCGTAATGATAAAACAGCATTGGATTTGCTTGAGGCCAAGTGTGGCGATGATGCTTTCTTTAAGCTGTATAAACATTTGCTAGCAAGTCCGTTCATGACGCAGGAATTGAAAAATAGGGTTGACGTCAATGGATATACGTCTTTGCACCGAGCAATAGAGCTGAAAGATGAAAGACTAACTACGACATTGCTGGAGACTAAAGGCATAAAATTTGACATCAAGAGCAAGAATGGTAAAACAGCTTTTGATTTGATCGAAAAACACTGTATTATTAAATCTGCCAGTGGATACTGGTTTGAGCTGTACAAGAATTTGTTGGAAATTCCAGATAGGTTGCAGAAGATGAAGAACCTCAGAGGTATTAGTAAAGCCACTCCTTTGCACATAGCATTAGAACACGAGGATCTGACGCTGGCGAAAACATTGGTGTGGAGTAACTGTATAGAACTCACTGCCAAGAACAGAAGTGAGAAAACGGCTCTAGATTTGATTGATGAGCTGTGTGATAAAAAAGGTATCCAATGGTATGATTTATACGAGGAGATGTTATATAATCCAAACTATGTGCATGATTTGAAGAATCGACAGGTTGGACTCGTAAAAGAGACTCCCTTGCACCGAGCAATTAAGAAGGGAGATATTAAGCTGGCAAAAACATTGTTTGAGACAAAGGGGGTTGACCTCGACATCCCAGATAAGGATGGTAATACAGTCTTGGATTTACTCGAACCACTTCTACAACGCGGTGATGAAAAATGGGTATGTGTGAATGGTTGTTTTCAGAATTTCCTTTTATAATTTTAGGCGATATTGAAACTGGTCATTCTGAGTAAGGTTGCGTAGATTCTATCCCATTACCTGCGTAGATTCTATCTAATTACCCCACCATCACTGATAAGAGCCTTTAGGCAGTGTGAAAAGTGAAAATGAATCCTTATCGTTCCATGTCCTGTTCTTTCCAGATTATCTTCGACACTTCAGTTCAGTAAGCTCACTTAACTTCACTTCACTTCATCTCAGTTCAACCTCATTAACTTCATTTTGTTTCAGCCAATTCAACTCATTTTAGTTAAGCCCACTTTAGCTGGAAAGAACAGGGCCTAAAAGATTAGAAATGTCCGCTACAGATTCCAAGTGATGGGTTCGACATGGCCCTGTCCCCAAATACAGTTTTATTACCACGACTGTAACTGTTGAGAACATATGGAATTGATTGCTTCCAAATAAACGTATTGCAGGTTGAGATGTGCCGTGATATAAGGTTGGACCCAAGCCTCAAAATTTTCAAGTTCAAGTATCTACAACGGAGGACATCACTGAAAGACATGAACAACACACTCTCTGTGGTAGCAGCTCTATTAGCTACAATCACCTTTGCAGCGGGGTTCACTGTTCCAGGCGGTGTGGACAACACGAATGGGACAGCCACACTAGGAACAAAAGCAGCATTTCTCGTGTTTTCAATTTCAAACACTCTAGCAATGTGTAGCTCCATGGTGGTGTTGTTCATGGTGATCGGCGCAATGATTTGGGAGGCTCATCCCAAAGCCACTACTTTGATCGATTTTTGTGTGTTCTTTCTTCAGCTCTCCTTGTTAGGTACAACTGTGGCATTCATGACCGGGGTGTATGCAATTATGGCCCCTAAGGTTAGATGGGCTGGATTTGTCGTGATTTTCTTGTGTGCATTAGCATTTGTAGGGGCTTTGATTGTTGTCATCTTTTTTTGGCCCCTTCTTTACAAGCCCTTCAACTTGATGAAAGATGGTGCTTGTAAGCTAGTTAGCCATTTGGGATGTGTGAATTGCTGTGGTAGTAAAGCCAGTTCTGATGATGCTGCACCATCTACTCCTGATAGGATGAAGCTTCCTTTGCACAACCCGTGAACCACGTCAGTCGAGCATCTGACAGTTCAGCATCGGTCGTTTAAGCACTACCTGTGAACCACACTCATCAATTATAACATACACTGCTCTTTAAATAAAACGGGCACTGTTGAAAGACTCGTCTGTCGTACTTGATACTATATACACACCTAGTATTCTTATTTGGTAGGAGCAGCTTCAAGCTCATTAGTCCTTTTTCTTTCAGCGACTGTGTAATCCCCTGAGATTAGGTATGGTGTAATGTTTCCGCGTGTTGGATTTTTCCCAGCATTTGTTTGATAAACTGCCATTTAAGTGCTTATTCTTGTCATATTCTCCATTTCCCCCTCTTCTAATTGATCTTTTCAAGGTTGATTAAGTAGTGTTTATAGGCAGTATGATAAATTTACAGTATGATATCAATAATGCAATGCTCTGAATTAATGCTGTATTTGAATGATGTTGATTATTAATTTAGATACCCTTTTTTCATTGATTTATCTAAAAATAAACTTGCATCTATGTGGCAACCCGGTTTTAAGGGTATACCTGAATGCTACCGAGTGTACCAACATTTTGAATGTTTGAGCTCCGTCTTTCCAATGCCTTACTCGTTATTTTTTGGTACCATTGTTGGGGAGGTAAATTTTTGGATACACTTAATAGCTGACATTATTATGTTCTGAAGATCTGATCGAGCTATCTTCAACCAAGTTACCAACGCTTGTGGCAAGTTGCATCAACTCTTCTCCGATATTTCAGTGTGCAGTAGATGCATGCTGATCTTCAGCAGTTCAGTGTCAGAATCTGCAAAAGCATTGGTGAGTACAATTTCTGCTGTATTCCGTCACGATTCTAGGATGGTGAATACGATTAGAGGTTTTGTCATTCAAAGCTGCTTTTTACGGTAGTAACTATTACTGGAACAAAAAGGTAAAACTGCTTCAGAATTATTATTTGAGTAAATTGTCAATTAACCCACGGTTAATCCACTTTTTTTCAATTACTCCCACTTCAATTTTTTTTTATAATTTACACCCAAAATATATGCTCAGGCTATATATTACACCCAGAACCAATTTCAGGCGAATTTTCCGTCAAAATTCAATTTTTTCTGTTAAAACAAAAATTATATGACCATTTTGCCCTTCCCCTTTCTTTTAATAAGCAGTCACCTTCTTTTGTTCATCCTTTCTCCTCTTTCATTACCTTGTTCATCCTTCTCTCATTTTTCCCAATTTAATTTTAACATCTCATTTTCAAGGTAAGGCCCATTGTTTTGTTTTCGTTCATTTTCCCCTAAGAAATATTGACATAGGCTATGTATTAGCCTATGTGCCCAATATTTAAAACCCAGAAATTAGGATTAACAAATTAAACCTAATTTAATGGCCATTAATTATAAAGTAACAGAAATTGAAAACCCAGAAATTAGGTTCACCAACATTAACATAATTCAATGCAATCAAGAGTAAACCCACAAATTAATAATCAATTTCACGACATTGGCAAAGTAACAGAAATAAAAAAATAAACCACAAACAAATTCGAAAAAATAGATAAAACGACAACTTATATAAATTGATTGATTGAAGGTGATGAGTGAACACACTTCGAATAAGCGAACTCGATAATTTAGGTTTGTATTGAATTATGACGGAAGTTTGAGAGAATAATGTTTGGGATAAATTAAGTTAAGAGATGTAAAGGTAACAAAGAATTAGGGAACAATATTTTGAGAGATGTAATTGAGAAGGGAATTGAAGAGTCAAACCGAAATTGAAGAGTAATGGGTTAACAATGTAATAGAGAAGGTAATTGAAGAGTCAAACCGAAAATGGGTGATATAAACACGGGGGCAAAATCGTCAATTCATAAATTTTTCCACCTGAAATTGGTTCTGGTGCAATATCTAGCCTGAGCTAAAATTTTGGGTGTAAATTATAAAAAAAATTAAAGTGGGAGTAATTGAAAAAAAATGTATTAACTGTGGGTGTAATTAACAATTTACTCTTATTATTTCTAACTTTCTAAGAGATACTTACAACAAAGCTTGCCCACACTCGTGAAGAGTTTGAGCATGATCAGAACATAGACTACTCTTCCTTCTCTGTATATCGATGAATTGTTAAGCTTTTGTTGAATTACAAAATAATTAGAGTTGTTCCACGGGGAACTCGACAATGTCGGAAGTGTAGGGTTCACCAAATCCCGTCATGTATCTATAAGCTCGGTTTTCACTTATTCGACGAACCACTGAAACTTAAACTTAAGTACGTTTCTGACAGTTCGACATTCCTCGGGTTCACCAAATCCCGTCAAATATTGTGTCGCGCGGAAACTTCAATTGCTTCTACTAGCTCACGTTCGAATGTTGCCTAGCAAAACCAAATTAACTCCATAAAGTTAAGCAAGAAAATGAAAGGGCCTAAAGAAAACTGGGTTCTCACCATTGGCAATTTCAAGTTCAAACTAATAATGGTCGTATTTCCGATTAAGGGTATGAAAAATTCTCTCAGGTTCATCAACCACGTCGTGTCATAAGCGTCCCTCA
>JAOWBH010169393.1:0-10712 GCA_028566215.1 Silene coronaria
CTCCTAGATTGAAAATGATAAGAGATGTTTGATAGTGCATGTATGTTGAGTTTGAGACAAAGTGATGATTTTGTGTTGAGCTTTAGGATGCTAAGAGATTAGTGACTAAACCTATGCTAATCGACTGCCCACTACTTGTAAATCTCGTTTTCTCGTCCATTCTACCTAGGTGAACCCGAACACCCTAGTTTAGTTTATCATCTTTTCAATCTTGTGTTATTTTCCTCTAGTTTATCATTCACTTGTATCTATTTAGTTGTTAGACTTAATCGCTTCTTTTTTCCGACTAAACTTTGGCTCGATTAGCTAAATATAGACCCAACTATCCCCGTGGTTCGACCCCGATTATATTACTTTAATTGGGAGTTTTTACAAATTGTTTTTGGTCGATTGTGACGACTTTTGAAACCGCATCAGATACATGATATTCTGGATCTGAATCTGAATCTAGATCTAAGTATTTTAAACCCTTTGGATATGGACAGGATCTTGACTCACTGTAAACATAAGGATCTGGATCTTTGGATCCTATTCATTGACATCCTTAATTATCTTTAATCTAGGTAATACGAACACCATGTCGGACACCCGACACTCGTCAAACACACGTTTAAACAATTATAGTTTAGACTAGGAATAAAATATCAAAAGGGAATGATTAAAAGTTGGGTTTGAGTGAGAAATGAGAATTAGTTATAGTTAAGGCAAATTTTAACGTCACTTATTTAAATTTATTATCAAATACATTACAAAAATAAAATTATAAGTTATTTATAACCATAAAATATATATTTTATTACATTTAAATAGCGTGTCTTGTGTCCTAAATTTCATGGGATGCCGTATCACGTGTCCATATCGGTGTCTGTTTTGGTGCTGCCTAAGTACCTAGTTCTTAGTTATACTAAGATCCTATTTTTTGGACTGAATAAGATCTGAACTAAACTGAACTTATAGAATCTCAACTTTTCTAAACTAGACTTATAGGTTTCGCACTTAAATTAAATTAATTTAAAATAACTTTTATTATTATTATTATGATCAACACGAGTCTTTTCCCAGCGCATTTTGTCATCACTCATGCGCATCCCGAAAACCTCCCAGGAGGTCACTCATCCTAAGACAACTCTCAGCCAAGCACACTTAACTGTGGAATTATTTCGCATGGATAAACAGAAAAAGAAGTGCACTTTGTTGATATGAGTAGTACTTTTGCACTAGTCATTTAAGCTATCAATGAATCTCTTCAAGAGGTTACCCCACCCGAATAACGTCTTCGGTTCAATGAAGTATTACAATCTATTTCAATATTATCATCTTTCTCATCACTTTATTCTTCATCTTCACTACTATCACTCTGAAGTCTTAACGACGAATCCATTGCCTCGCCAAATGTTTGTATCGAGTAGTTAATGTCAATATTGTTGTAGGTATTCAAAAATTAATAGGATACGAACTGAACTTATATGATATAAACTTTTGTGAACTTAACTTAGAGAATTTGAACTTTTGTAAACTGAATTTATAGGATGACAACTTTTTTGAACTTATATAATCTAATCTGAACTTAATTTAAATGACTTTAAATCCAAAAGAACATGAAACCCCAACTTTATGAATAGAATAAGAGTAACTTACTTTTGGTGTCGTGTCATGAGAGAGACGGTCTCTAAGAAAGACATACCCGAATACAAATTGAGGAAAACAAAAAGATGAAGGGGCCAAGTCAGGTATGATCGTAAACCTTTGCCTCTAGTTGTCACACGCTACCTCTGTCCTCCCCCGTTTGAAGAAAGACGAGAAGTTGTAGTTACATCCTTCCTATAATCATAATAATCATAATCATGTCTGGCGATTCCTCCTCCATCGTCCGTCTTAATATTGGTAATTCACTCTTTACCTTTTTCTTCAAACTTCTTCCATTTCTCCCTTCTATCGTCTACCAATTTTTCCAATTACTCGATTTCCCCCTTATTATATACGAGTAAATAGTAACAAAAATTACTGCTAAACTAACCACTATATCACTCATGTACAACTACGCTTACATTATTCCAGATCCTTTTTACTGTCAGCTATTTTTCATTTTAATTGTAAATTTAGTATTTGAGGCAATTAGGGTGAATGAGTAGTAAATAATGATTGTGTTATTTAAATTGTCAAGGAGGAGCAAAGTTTTGCACTACCATTGATACATTGACTCAGCGTGAGCCTGATTCCATGCTCGCCGCCATGTTTAGTGGTCGTCACAATGTCTGCAAAGATCCTCACACGGTTTTTATTCTACCTTGGCTTTCTCGCTGTTCATTTCTGATGTTACCATTCATACATTTTCATGTGACAACAACTGTGTCCATAGACTGTATTTGGATGGATGAAACTACATTCCAGGATTGTGCCAACCAACTCTACTCGACAATGTAACATGCTCGTATAGTTTAGCGAGGCATTTTGCCTTTTCCACGATTCTTTAAAATCAAGGAATCCGAGTATTTAATTCTATTAGAAATGGAGAACATTTCAGACACAGGTTACAACAATCACACAAATAGTGGGGTAGAGTGGTTTACCTGGTTTAGTAACATTCATGTGAATCATAGTTAAAATTGCATTGAGTTTGTATCAGTGAGTGTTGCTTCACGATAAAAAGAAGTGCATTCAATTTAGATTTTTGTTTTAGTTTATTCCATCAGAAGCTAGAACCAAAGAATAGCAAGTCTTTGGCTGGGATGCTATGTAATATTTAGAAATTACTAGCTGTCGATTGGATGTGTCGTGGATTTACGTAAGAAACAAAAACGAAAGGATCTAGAAGAAAATGGTTTGTAATTCAGGTAGATGTCAAACCCACAACCCACTGTCGAATAAAATTCGAAATCATGCTAGTTAGAAGAGGGCACTAAATTAGCATGATGGCGAAAAGGGGAACAATTGAGGAAAATGAGAATAAAAATTGAAGGGACAAATATGGAATAAGCCAAATACTATTACATGCTGTTTCCATTGGCTAGCTATGCGATGAATTTTCCACTTTAGGTCCGTTTCTATTTCCCACGCAAACAGTTTCCTGCTACTGGTGTTTCCCATGTGTTATATATGTTATTTAAAATTATTAAGGATATTGATTAAGAGATGCACAAGAGGGAGAAGCTCTTACAAAATATCATAAAAACACAATGATTCGTTTCAATCCAATTACTTCACTACATGGCTAAAGGCACCATCTTTCAAACATTGCTAGTCCCCTCCTTTCTAATTCTTCTCTCCCAAACTGAAAGAACATCTTTAGCGGCCTTAAGAAGGTGAACATAAACAATAGCCGCTTAAAACTATAGTAGCTAATAGTAAGTGAATGTTACAAGCCTTGTGAATTTTTGCTTTGACAGCAATAGTCTTGTCGTCTTATAGGCCTATAAGCTTGTTAAAATTTAGCCTCAATATACTCCATAATGGTAGGTATTCACTATGCTATATACTGGAAAGAGGTCATATGTGTGTCTGATTCACAATTTATTTCGCGATCTTATCTAGCATAATTTTGTTTCTAACGTAGCTGCATTCATTGCAGGGTTATATCTTTGTTGATCGAGATGGTACATATTTTCGGCATATCCTTAACTGGTTGAGGGATGGCGTAGTTCCCACATTGAAGGATGCTGATTATGCTGAGCTATTGCGAGAGGCTGAGTACTTTCAATTACTTGTAGACTATACTCTCATTTTCTTTTCTATATAGCATCCAAATTGAATGGATTTTGAATTAATAATAGATAGATTGTATCAAGTAGGAACACTACCTTTGTTATACTTATTTATAAACCATAGAATTTTATCTGCTTTCAACTGCGTGATTGAACCACTAGGGTACTTATTCATCTCTAATGGTGGCTTCCCTAATAGCTTTTAGGCCTTGCTTGCGTTTAAGGTTATGAGCTTGGTTAATGGAAGCTTATAGAGGGAAAAATAGAAATTTGGGTGTCGTAGTTTTTGTGAAAGCAAAAACAAGGGAGTATGGTTAATGGTTCCAAGTACCCCTAAATGAGGGCAATAAATATGTCTCTCTCCTTCAGCCAACAGCTCTACCCGTACTCCACCTTATTAATGCTCTGCAGAAATATCTTATGCTTAGTAGGGCTCTCTTTCTCACAGCATTCATCCTGTTTGCTATATGAACAGTTTATTTCAGTGGTGTTCCAGCATATTAGCATATGAATCTCGGAATAACAATGTTAATAACACAGAAAGGAAAATTTAAAGAAAATTCAAATTTGCTTTGCTTTTATATTACCTTGTGTTAATGTGTGGTTCTTCTGTGCTAAATTTGCTCTAGGGGAAATACGTGCATCTTCTGGAGGTTTGTACAGATTAAAGTTCTGCACTTTCTTAGATTTTCAACAAAAGAATCAATTGGATGTAGAACTTGGCACTTTAGATGTATGCACTTCTTATTAGAAAGTCACTTATTTTTGGAGATATCACGTGTTTTACACTTTTACTGATGTTTTTGTGGCATTGATATGTTTTTAGATATTGAAACTTTTTCTTTAATATTGATCACCTTTTTGTTTTAGGGGTTGATCGAGGGGTTAAGTGCCACTTTGAGTAAGAGGAGAGAAGAAGAAGAGTTGAACTGTGAACTTACTCGACGTGATATTATTAAATGCATTCAGTCAGAGAAAGTAAAATTTCGTGGGGTGAATCTTTCTGGTCTCGACCTCTCAAAATTGGTAAGACACTTCTCTCAAAGTGCCAACTCTATACAATTTTGTTCTTCGTCAGTGTTTGTGTTCAGTTAAAACTTAAAAGTACTGATTTCTGGTAGCAATGTTTTTGTGAACTACTTTTAATAAATCTTTGGTTATGGTTGATTTTCAATTTTTCATTGTATGAGATAACAAGCTTTTGACTGCCAAAACTTCTTTATTTCTATGTAACACATTTATGTTGAAAGTTCCATACAGACTAGATTCTAGCAGCTGTTGTTAATTGCATTAAACAATATCGTAGAATTGCATATTAATTATGTCAGAAACTGTGGCGCTTTCCTCATTTGCTAGAATCGAGGGGGCGTTTGGTTCAACAAAGGGAAAGAGAATGCAAACAAGAAAGGGAATGAAGGGTAAAGGAAAGGGATTACCCATCATATAATTCTTTGTTTGGTTACCATAAGAAAGGGAATACCCTATCATTCATCCACCACCTATTTTCTCAATCATCTCTCCTACAACTACCACCGCCCATTTCTACAAAAACCACTGTCCACCACCTCCACAAGGAGACGCCGGTGCGACCCCCTACTGCTGATGCCACCTTCCCATCCTTCCATGCCCGTGGTCCCTCCAACCACCACTAGAAACACCATCCTTAAACCCTTAAAAACCTCCCCCAATACTCGAAATCCCCTCCCCCACACATGATATCACCGAGGTGGTTTCGTAGGTGGGGGAGGGGATTTTGAGTATTGGGGAAGGTTTTTAAGGGTTTAAGGATGGTGTTTCTACTGGAAGTTGGTGGAGCTTCGCATGAGGAGAGGAGGACCGATGAGCCTTTTGTGGGGGCGCCGACGAGGGAGTTGTGTCGCTTGGGTGGGGAGGTCTGCTGGCGATCAGGTTGCCAGAGGGTGGACGTGTCATGGTGATGGTGCTTGAGGTTGGTGGTAGTTGGTGGTGGGTGAAGGTGATGTTGGGTGAATGAGGGAAAGGAAATGGGATACCTTGGGGGGTGAGAGGTGCTTGTAGAGGAGTTTGGGGGTAAGGGATGAGTAAAGGGAATCATTCTTTTGGTTAAACATAGGGCATCCATGGTTTTGTTTCCCTTTCTCTTTCCTGAATGCCCCCAACCAAACCAAACAGCCCCTGAATGCTTTTCTTCTTTTCTTTATTGCCGATGAGCTAATAATGGTCATACTGTGGTTTTAGTAGCTACTTCTATAGCTAATAAGGTAACATGTTTTATCATCTTCATAGAAGTTTTACATCTGCCAATGAGAGAACGTCTGATGTTAAGAGATCTTGCTGTCTCATTATCTGTCTCAATGCTTTTCTTGTATTGTATGCATGATAAATCCTTGACTCCTGGAAAAAGGGACAAATTACCGACAAGACATGTCTTCTGACCCGATAACTCTTTAATATTGACATATTCATCAGGATCTTTCATATGTGGATTTTAGCCATGCGTGTCTAAAAGGTGTTTTCTTCTCCCGTGCAAACCTTCAATGTGCAAAATTTCGGGTATGTTAATCCAATCGTTTAGCTTCTTGTTGAAGTGTATATGATTTGTTTTTTTACAGGAAACATTGTTTGATATTACTTTTCCAGGATGTGGATGGTGAAGGATCAATTTTCCACAATGCGACGTTGCGCGAGTAAGATACTTGAGGAAACTTAATATATTTGATTTATACAACCAATGGATATTCGATTTATACAATTGAATAATTGATTGGTTGATATATGGATTGTCTTTTTTTTTTTCTTTTCTTTTTGAAATGTACTCCTTGATCGTTTTCTTTGTGCTTTTGGCCGTTCTGCCCAGTTTTTGTACCTCATTTTAGTGGATGTGTTACTGATTGTTTATTTGGTTTGTGTTGCCCACTAAAGGTGTGAGTTTACTGGAGCGAATCTCCGTGGAGCTTTGCTAGCTGGAACTAACTTGCAGAGTGCAAACCTGCAAGGTAATCCTTCTCTTAGTCGATTCTTGTCATAAATTGGTGTACCCTGAACTACAGTATAAACAGTAGAAAGTCTAGTAGTGTTTGCTGCTCATGTTTTGCTGCACAGTATTACATATTCTATTTTCCTGCTAGTTTGAAAGTGATGAGTCATCTTTGTATTACACGCTGTTGCCGTTTACCGTTTCTATTTCCTTGATGATTAAAAGAAGATCAATAAATGGAAAAGGTAGTAATGAGGTGTGGGCACTGCAATATACGACTGACTTCTCTCCATGGTCATGATCATGGTTTCGCAGTAATTTGAGTTGAATTTCCACGTTAGTGTTCTATTTTCTCTCCATTTTTTTGGTTCTCAAATACATAGACCCTTGGCAAATGTGCCCCTTTATGAATCTTCTTAGCGGAAAGTAGTAGGCAATATAGGCGAAGTCACAGAACATCAGCGATATTTTGAGATCTGTACTTCTGTAGTCGTGTGAAAATCGGTGTTTTGAGTGAATTTTATATAATGGTAAATAACGTAAAACAACCTACAATTCCAATTTCCAATACGTTACGGTGCAATTTCGTACCATGCCTCGCTTTCTCAAGCTCTCTCCTTTTACTGTGCACCCGGAGTAACCTATTTGTTCGAACTTTTTTTTTAACGAGAGTCTGCTCTTAGTTTAACTATATGAAGGATAGGAATTCACTTTGAAGCAAATATATTCCGTGTACCTCTTTTTTGGCTAAGCATACCTTTCTTGTCTTCCCAAAATGCTGTTTTCATGCACTCTTCTTATCTAACCACTTCCAGGCCTTTTCTTTTCCCCTCAAGTTGTGAACTCAGATTTTCTAAAAAGTGTGTTCTTTACTTCTTTGTGAATATTAATCATCAGGTAGATTAGTTATAGCCTCTGAATGGCCTTTTTCAATTGCTCAAAGATCTGAAAGGTCACTACTCCCTCAATGTTGACTCCTAGTCCTAGGGCGTAGGTGTCCAGTTGAATCAGAGCAACAGAGCTGGCTAGGGTTGATTTTGTAATTTCAGAGGTACAAGAAGCAAAAACTCCACATATTAATGTTGTTTGACATGTGTTTAATATCCAGAAGTCCCTTTGAAGTTCAAACTTTGGTTAGGCGCATTATTTTAGAATTTTGAACTTTTTTACTTCAGCTGGCAGTAACAGTAATTGTAAACTGCTGTTTTGCATTATGAACAAAATTATCTTATGAATATAATTAACAAATGGAAGCATCAGAAATTCAGAACAGAAAACCAATCCGGCTTTTGATACCTATTTTTGAACCCAGTTTCCTCCTTTCCACATATGTCTGATGAAGTGGCGCTTATAACAAAGATGATTCACCATTTTAAATCTTCTTTTTGTTAACATAATCACACCCTGTAACATTTAAATCTCTCCATAGTTCTATTGGTCCATTAATTCTAAGAGTGCATGCTGGAGATTGGCCTTTTATAATCATTTCAGGAATTATACAGTTTAGCTTATGAGAGTTATGACTGTTGATCTGTCTCTCCATTTGTTTTTACAACAAAAAGATGTTTGAAATTGTTGCTCATGTCCTTTCTGTTGTTTTCTATTATATATGCCTTTTGAATTCATGCAACATTTCATTGCTTGCAGATGCCTGTTTGATTGATTGTAGTTTCTGTGGAGCCGATCTACGTTCTGCACACTTGCAGGTTGGGTATACTTGTTAGCTCTGTTACAGAGTATCATTTCTTTGTCTAAAATCTAAATTGGTGTTCCCCTTTTTTGTTTTTTGTTTTCTATGTAATTGTCTGGTTCTATGTGAAGTTATCAACTGGTTTCCAACAGGGACAAGCGTTTTACATAGTTCTTGATAAATCTACGTAGATTTACAGTATTTTTGTTTTCATTTTCAATGTATAAATACATTTCCCTTGAGGTCGTTGGATGGCATATTTTTCTAATCTGGAAACAGAAATTACGGAACACTAATAGACTAACTAGGTGTGATAACCTTGTGTGGAATTGAAGTTATAAGCAGTCTATTGAAGAGATGTCGGTGCTTGGCTGTCAAAAAATTCCTTGGTGACTATAACTTCAAAGGCTGTCGATCTGTTTACGTAATAGTGTTACTTGAAGAGTATGTCTTGAGCAAAGTCTTCACTTAACACCTGGCTTCAATAAAGCAATTAATCAAGCTAGTATGATTGTTTTAGTGTGAGGTTAGTGGAGGAGAACAAAGCCAATAATTTGAATACCTCAAGTTTTCTTTTTAGCAGTTGGAAAGCGAGTTAAGTAACCTGATATTTACTTGTGAGACGCTAATTCAGAGGTTAGTTTGATTGCGGGGATCTACCCAGATGAACAAAATTATTCTGAAAATACGCACTTTTACATTAGAGGCAGAATAGAGGAGACTACAATTAAAGTAAAGGCAGAGGAGTAATTTCTGCTTTGATTCTATCCTAATTTAGCTTATTTTCCATTTAGTCTCCTCTTGCCTGCAATAGGAGAACTCCGTGTACACTTTTGTTGTGGTAATTATAATTGTTTGAGTTTTTGGTAGTACTGCTCTCTTGCTCATTAACCATACTAGAGAAGTGGGAATTCCTTTTCCTCAAGTGAAATGAGTTCCCTTAAGTAACTACATTAAAAAAATCAAAATGCAAGTTTTGAAGTGTACCCACTTGCGTTACTTATCAGTCTGCAGATCTTACTAATGCAAACTTAGAAGGGGCCAATCTGGAAGGTGCTAACTTAAAGGTAAATTGGGTTTGTGGATTTTATAACCGCGTGGATATTCTATGGAGAGTATAGTCAATGATTGATTTGTGCTCTTTTTTGCAGGGGGCAAAGTTGACGAATGCGAATTTGAAGGGGGCAAACCTTCAACGAGCTTATTTACGGCATGTCAATCTTCGAGAAACTGTAAGTTGATCCACTTGATTTGTTTCACTTCATTTTGTCAATAGGCCAAAGCTTACTGTCTAGATGATAGGCTGTGAATCCAATCCTGTTTAGGCTTAGTGAAAGATAAATTTCTTGTTAGATGCTGTTGGAAAGTATGAATATCTATTTCTGACTGCATAGTAGCTTAGTCCTTGCTTCCCAGACTTTGCTCCTGTATACTGTGCTTGACCTCTTATAGATGAGTACTTGGTAACAATTTAGAATAATGATGTTAGGCAAGATGTTTGCCTGTGAGAAGTTTATCTATGAATCCTAGGGACTTTAACTCTGTAGCCACCATAACCCTTGTATTATGAGTTCCATCTTTCACTCTTCTGACTTCTCCGGTTTCTTAGCCTTCGCTCTCTGAGATTGGTGCAGTTGCAGTGACCGCTCTTTTTCCCCTCTCGTTATAGGAAGAGGATAACCGTGAGCTATGTGTTATTTTCTGTTTGCAATCAAGAGGTTATCATGCGTGGGGCCAGGCTAAGGGAGCTAAAGACGGGTCGGGACACAAAACGTACAATTTTGTGGTTCCAGCCAAATCGAGCAAACTTTATGGGCTTGTTTCGTCAGCCAGATCCGTTTTTTTTGGGAATTTCTTATTTTCTTCCTACTTTTCAATCTTGTGGGATTGTCTTCATCATTAAATTACCTACATGCCCTTATTGCCCTAATAGTACTCCTAATTTTAGGGGTGTTCATTGGTCCAGGACGGACCAGACCAAACTCTCTGGACCGAAGACCAAACAAGGGTTAAAAGGTGGACCGAGGACCGGACCATATTCATATTGGTCCGGTCCGGCCTGGACCAAAAAAACGCTTGACCGGACCGGACCAGACCAAATGGACCAAAGTGGACCAAATATGATTGTCATTGACATGGTTTAGTATAAAAAAATTAGAATTTTAACAAGTTCGTAACGATCAAAATAAGCAACATTATTTTCTTATTGGATTTAGGTACATAATTACTCATCTTATAATACTTCCTCCATTCAACTCCACTCTACCACTTTGTTTTATCACGTTTGCCAATGCGGTTTTTACGCGGTAAATATCGTTAGCTACGTATTTGCAAAAATTATAAAAGTTAGATATTTTTAATGTAC